>PVJX010020336.1:0-33488 GCA_004027295.1 Dolichotis patagonum | reverse complement strand
TGTAAATTAACATGCATGTGTGTGTGTGAGAGAGAGAGTTACTGGTATATGACAAAGCAAACTTGGAGTGTATCATTTCTGTCCAGCATAGTAAACTGGTATTATGTACCGTATTTTAAGAATATTGAAATTAAAAGATACAGTAAGGTAGAGAAGTCAGGATATATTCTCAAGAGTCAAATAATCCTTGGTATAAATACCTGTTTTACATCTAACTAGTTGCATATTTTTCTCTGAACCATAGTTTCCTGATCTGTAAATTAGGGCAGATAGGAGCTCTTAGGCTTACTATGAAGAATAAATTAAAAGTATTGAAGTGTTTAGCAAGATGTCTGATTTGTACCAAGTGTTCAGTACACAGTATTATTCAGAATATAGACGTAAAAGCCAGACAAATAATTTTCTTTATCATAATACTGAATGCCGTAAGTGTTTGGTTGTTCCTTAAATTCTGTGAATAAAGGTTCTGCCCGCTCTAGGCATGTGTTCCCCCAGGGTGCTCCAGCTGTTGGCCTGAGCTAGGCAGAAGACTGATTCCTGGATTTAGCTTTCCTCTCAATGTTCAGCAGAGACCATAGCTGTCTGAATGTTTTTATCATTCATCAGAGCTGCCGGGCAGCTCCTTGTTCTGACCAATAACTATGTATAAGGAAGGTGTTTTTCTTCTGAAGATGTCAAATCAATGCTAATTTCCTACAGACTTGCCTAAGAGAGGAGACTTTCTTTTGAACTATTACATAACAGTACCCTCTGAGTTTCTGAATAACTTTGTGCAACTGATTTCCTTTGGGATCTTTCCCTCTACAAGAGGATTCACAGGAGCTGTCTAGGGACCTCCAAAGAGTCCCACACCCCTGAATTACTTTAAGTCCTCAAAAATACAAATTCTATGCTTAGGAAAAATTTCTTCCTCAGTCTTCTTCCAGGTGAGACTGGTTATTGGGTATCACTTTCCAGAGCTATGATTCGGCTTCTATAAACAACTATTAAGGTCCAAGCTCATTCTACTTCACTGAAACATATATTCCACAAGGCCTGCATTTCTGCTTCTCTTTAACTCCTTTTCAATGCAGTATTAACTTTCTAATGCATACACATCTTTCATTGGAATTCTGTTGTGGTATTTATGTTCTTAAAAATCTCTAACCCAAACCAAATTTCCCAGTATATAGTTTGGGGCCTCTTTTATTTTGCCATCTTCAGAAGTATCTGTATGTCTATGTTGAACACAACTTTTGGCTTTGAAAGAATTTTTTCTCCTGGAAGTTCATTTCCATCAAATCTCTGCTTCAGTGCACCCTACTGCCTCTCTCTCTGTCAGAGAGTAGGATGCAACAAGCAGGTACAGCTTCTTATAACAGCTACGCTCAGAATGTTTCCCAGTGTAAACTATAAAGTTTCTCCTTGAAGGCTGACTTTTAAATTCTAAGGAATGGGGATACTCTTTCTTCTCTCTTGATCTTGGAATATAACTCTGTACCACTATCAACCATTTGGAGTTCAAACTACTAACCTTCAAGTGATGAGATACAAACTGAAGATAAACAAGCATGCAATTAGAGCCTTCTGATTTTAATACTTTCTGTTTTCAGTGGGTGCCTTCTCTATAGCTATTCAAGTTCTGACTTCTGCTCTGTCTTTGATAAACAGGGCCTTTTTTTAAACCTAATTTACTCTAGGTAAAAGAACTTGCATTCAGTATATTCTGAAGTAAAAAAATCTTTGTTCTTTCTGTCCCATTTTCTGTCTGAACTGTAATCATTGGAAGGTGCTGTCAGTTATACAGCACTAGTATCACTAAGAATAACTTTGGTGATAGTTCTACCTTTAAGATGGTGAGGCTAACATTACTTTTTAAGTACTGACATTTAATTTATAAACAATACACTTAGAGGTTTACAAATTGAAAGATGATATTACTAATCTAATAAAGGGTATGCTCAGCTGGCAGCTTTGTAATTATGAAGATGAAATAGATGGCAAGGAAAAGAAATACTGATTTTTTTCAAATAATTAAATATTTTTGTAAAAGACCAAGGAAAAATAATAGCTTAATCTCTAACTCAAACCAAAGAAAATAGGCATAATCGATGGGAGTCTGAATTTAAAAATCTTAAAATCAGTAGTGTGGTAGGAAGGGAGAAAGGAGAGGACTATTAGAATGATAAAGGGTTGAGTAGGATGTTCTAAATTTAGGGTTACAGGGATGCAATGGAAATTTCTGGGTGATAAGAGCCAGACTTTATGCATAAAAATGATAGACTAAGATTAGAGAAAGGAATAATTTTGAAGTTCTTGATTTTCTCATCATAGAGTTTTAGATTTACTAAATCAAGATCTAGTAGATAACAGAAGAGAAAGTACAGGAAAGCCAAGACAGATGATTCTAGATTTACATTCATTAAAAAACCATTTCAGATCTGTAAGATCTATAAAGAGTAACCAGCCCAACCATATATTCTCCATGGAGCTGAAATACTATCACCATTCCCTAGGTGTGCTGCCATGTAGAAGCAAAGGCCACTTCAGGAGAAACTTAGATCCAGACAGTAAAATGTAGAAGCTCTAAAAACAGGAATAATAGTTGGGAATGAGCATTGTTGTAGGAGACTGCCAGTTTTGTTTCCATATTCGCCATTGTGGCAGAAGATAGCAAAGTGAGCAGCTCTTCTTGAGAAAAAGGAAAAAGGGAAATGGTACTTTGAGGAAAGAATCAGGTTTTAATTGAAGCAAGAAGGCGGTAGGAAGTAATAGCAACAGGCTATTGTAAAAGACGCTTTAGTGAGATGTTTCTGGAGAGCACAGTGAAGCTGTTGGAGAGGAGCAGGGGATGTGGGAGGCTGGGTGGGTAACCGGAAAAGCAAAATGGAAGGCTCTAAGAAGATGAGTGAGTCTCCTCCACAGTGCAACGACTGGCCTTTGCAGACTCAGGAGGAAGTGGGGTGGGGAGGAAGGCAGGGACTTCAAGCCTTGGAAACTGCTGATGAGTCAAAGATTCAGGTCTGGCCGATTTATTAAAATAGCGTTTTGAGGAGGAGCCAGTTAGGGAGAGGGAAAAGCCAGAGTGATGAATAGAATTTGGGCATAACCCAGGTGAGTCAGTGACAGGCAGAAAAAGTAGTTGTGCTGGAGATTTTGGAAAATAAGCTTCTCTTCTTACCAGCGGTGCTGGTGAAGGTCCTGCTCATTTCACAGGAGTCTGATGGTGTGCGGATGTCAGACTTGAAATGTCTACAGCTGTTTTATCACTGTGAGGGAAGTGAGTTTTACAGAGAGCAAACCTGTTGTGTGTGTGGTGGGTGAGGATGACATGGGACCTGGTGATGCTAGTGCTAGATCAAGCTGTCCTGAGTCTCCCAGGAACCTACTGTGTTTCCAGAAACTTCCTCTTTTGGCAGTTTTAGGACTTGCTGTTATTGTTCTTGTTTCTAACAGAATTTTTAAATCCTATATTTTAATAATCCTATCTATCTAAATTTTAGGATTATGAATAATCAAAAATGACTAATAGTATAAAATATTTAGGGTTAGCTTCTAATGCAGCCAAACTATGTCATGGAAGTACAATTAAAGAAGAAAGTTACCCATATACTGAGAAGAAAGGAGAGGCTTATGCATCCATAAATACCATTTCTAACTTCTTTGTTCTGATGTTGGAGTCTTTTTGAGTGTGAAGAGTTAGGCTTTCCAAACTAACTTTCTCTATTGAATTCAACTTATTTTATAAGCAAAACAACTTTATATCATAAGTAGGTTTTGTGGATTACATTTTTAATTGTTGTACACTTTTGTGCTTTTACTGTTGTATATTCTGACAGAGTTCTGCAAACTGTCTTTCAAAGTCTTTTTACCTCTTCTTTTTACCATTTTTTGTCTTGCCTGTGAATTCTAGAGATGTGACTGCAAAAATAGACAATTGAATACCAAATATACATAGACTCTATTTTGAATACCAAATACACATAGGCTCTATTTTCTCACGTTTATTCATTTCCTTTCTGAAGATTCTAAGCACATCTGTTGTTTTTGAGGCATTTGCTTTTTAGAATTATATTTTGGCAGTCTTTTTTCTTAAGTTACTTCCTAATCAGACTCAATATTCTTTCCCCATATTTTTCTCCTGCACAACCTGAGTCTCCTCCCCTACCCCCAGTGATGTTCAGCCTCCTGTTCCCAGACACCTCTTTTTTCTTCTCTAGGCTAATTTGAGAGGCTTCACTGTCCTTCTTTCTCTTCTGGAATTTTGAGGATGCCAAGGCAATTTTACCATCTGGCAAATTTTTGTAATATTTTTCTGTAAGGATTCTACTCTGTCTCCCTTGACATGAGCAGGCTCAGGGTTGTTTTGCCCCTCCTCTGTCCTTCAGCATATTTCAGCATATTTTATGACCTTTTCCTCTCAGCTTTCTACCTTAACCCTTGACCATCACTTCTCTTGGTTTAAACTAAGTGACTCTCAGACCTGCTTAATAACATGAGATGTCTGTGCATGGCTTGTCATTATAAAAGGTAAAGCTAGTTTAATCCACACAATTGAGCTGAAGTCATTCTTGCATTAGGAGAAAGTTGAAATGTGTTATAGGTTTAGGAGATAAGACATATAAGGAGCTGAAGCTGAGATTTGATTTTCTGTTGCAATTTCATCACCTACTTTATTCAGCAATGTACACCTAACTAGTTACATAGATGTTTTTTTTTCCCTAGGTGGAAAAAAATATTAATATGAGGCTTTACCAGTCTGACACTTTTATGGAGTAGAAACGAGGCTGGAATGGAGTACCTCATTTCATTTTGTGTTTTGTCATGAGTATGGTATGTGTTTACTACAAAACGAGTCACCAGAAAAACAGGAAATTATAAATGGTTTTCTACCCAAGACTCAAGCTACTTCTCTTTGTTCTGTTGACAGTATGTTTCAAGATTTTATTGACTATTTGACTTCTCGTCCAACTTTTCTCGCTGCCAATGGTACTTTGATTTGTTTAGGTTTCAGGTGAGCAGTCCTTAATTCTGACAGTCCAAGACGTTTTGTTTTGTTCAAGGCAGTAGCAAAGTTTTGTGAATTTGCTTTTCAGGTTTTTTTTTTCTTCTTGTCCCGTGTTCACTGCCTTCCCTGGTAACTTGTTTGAAGGGGTTTTCTAAAGTCAAAAGTGGCTACTAATAGGGGTAGGGATATAGCTCAGTGGCACAAGCCCCTGCCTGGCAAGCAAAAGGTCCTGAGTTTGATTCCCAGTTAAAAAGAAAAAAAAAATGCATGTAGCTGCTACTTTAGGTCAGTGCCTTTAACTGATTTTATTTCTGACTGTATCATTCAAGGCATTATACAATGGGAAGTGAAAATACAAAAGAGAAAAGAAAATCACTTAATACAGATTTTCCTTCTGGTGCTGAGTTTTTCCATCCTGGGTGCCTTGAAAACAACAGAGGCTAACAAGAAGTAAGGCAATCATAGAATCAGCAAATTCTTTGGTTTTCTGTGGAAAGGTTCATGTTCTTTTTTCCTTGCCCCTCTTCTTCATTGGTTGGTATTTATTTGACATCAACTGCTTCATTAGAATAGTGGTGGTCCCAAGTAGTCTATGTTAACTTTTCCTGGATTTTTTTTTTTTTTTTGTTGTTGTTGTTGTTATATTGAGACAGGGTCTCAATGTATAGTTCAGGTTGGCTTTGAACTCACCATGTAGCCCAGGCTGATTTCAAACTCACCATGATCCTTTTGCCTTAGCCTTTTAAGTGCTAGGATTACAGGTATATGTCACCATGCAGAGCTTTGGCTTTGTTTGTTTTTGTTCTTTTGTCTTGGTAAAGAGATTTGATTTTGTTTTCATCTCAGGGAAATTTTCTTCTATTTTATTTTTATATCAACTGCTCATTTTGATTAGTTCTTGACTTTGGGTTTTTGCATTAGTTGTGATCTAAGACTTAATCACATTTGTCTGCATTCATTTCTTTCATTTTAACTCATGGCCATCTCAAATCTTCTACTATGGTAATTGGTTTTCAGTGCCATCTCTTGTACTTTGCTAGCTGTATATTTGTATTAGTTCTCTTTAGAAATGTTAATCCGTATTTTGTTTCCTTAGCTCTGTAATCTTTTTTCATCTTATTCTTTTGTTTGGCTTGCTTTTAAGTACTTGCTTTATTATCAATACATTCTGACTATTACTTTTTAGGAAATATAGGCTTATATTCACTGTTCTTTGAACTGTTCTATTTCAGGTTGAATTTCATTTTAGTTTTGGCCATTTGCATGTTGTCCCTGACCTCCACCCTTTTTTGAATTACACATGTACTATATATGGAATGTGGCATTTATTTATTTTGTTCAATGAGTAGTCAAATTGTCTCTTCTCCTGTGTATTTAAGACTTATGAGCCATTATCACAGCCTCTGGCTCACATCATAGGACTTGCTGAGTGTTGAATATTTTGTTCTAGCCACATTTTCTTAGCCTATGTATTGGGGAGACAAACTATGAGCAATAACTCTTTCTTTCTTTCTTTCTTTCTTTCTTTCTTCCTTTCTTTCCTTTCTTTCTTTTCTTTCTTTCTCTTTCTTTCTTTCTTTCTCTTGCTTTCTTTTTCATTTGTTTTTCTGATCTATTAAATATCATTTTTTTGTGTTTATGCCATTTAGTTGTGTGTGTGTGTGTGTGTGTGTGTGTGTGTGCACATGTGCATGGGCTGTGTGTGCATAGCTTTCTGAAGGGGAATACATTAGGGGCTTTGAATGGTTCCCCTGGTTCAGTGATGGTGAACCTTTTAGAGACCTGAGGGTCAATCTGCAACCCAAAACCCAGTTATTTGTTGCAAAATGTTAACACTGCAATTAAACTTGAATACTGAAGTCTTAGTTTGGAAAAAAGAGCTCATACATTAACATCTGTCTTAAAAGAAAAACACAAGAACACATGTGCCATGGTTCACCACCACTGCCTACCTTGAGGAACAGTTGTGTAAGTTATGCTGCTATTGTAGAGTCAAGTATGTTGCTTCTATTCCCATTTCTTGTTTACTACTTTCTACTCAGTAAAGGAGAAAAATTATTTCTCTCCAAAGTTAGGGATCGTATTTGTTTCCTAGGACTTCCTTAACAGAATACCACGAATTTGATGGGTTAAAACAGTGAGAACATACTCTCTCACAGTTCTGAAGGCTCAGAGTCCAAACTCTGGATGTCTATAGGGCCTCATTTCTTCCAAAGGCTCTAGGAGAGAATTCTTCTTTACCTCTTTCAGCTGCTTGTGATTCCTGGTGTTTCTTGGTTGTGGCAGCATAATTCCAGGGACTTCCTCCATTTTCTCATGGCCTTCTCCTCTGTGTGCCCTGTCCGGTCTCTTGTGGGATTCAGAGAACAGCCTCATCTAGTATGCTGTCATCTCAGACCTTACCTCCATTATATCTTGAAGGACTGTTTTCAAACAAGGCCACATTTTAATGTTCTAGGTGGACTGGATTTACTGTGGGATATTGGTCAACCCACTAGGGGTATAATAGAAAAAAATGTAGGATATTGTCAGAACACCACAAATCTACTGGGTTAGAGCACTAGCTTTGATCTTGCAGATCTCTGCTCTCTGTAGATCTGGTAAGTTACTATTTCAGCCTACAGTGATAGAGCATTACTCTTCTTCTGTGTCTAGCCTTAGGAGTACAGTATCATCACTGTTATTTTCCCTTAGCTCTAACCACAGATTTATAAATAATCACATTAGCAACTCAGTCTTTTTTCATTTTGTGGTGCTGAAGTTCAAACCCAAGGCCTCACACATGCCAGGCATGTGTTCAAGCTCTGAGTTGCACCCCATGATCATGTTGGTCATCCTACTCTTGATCATCTCAGTATGCTGTCATATTTGTTGCCCAACGGTGATTAATGGCTGATTCTGCATACTTGACTTGTAATTATTTTTTAAAGAAAATATTTCTAAAATTTCCCTCTTTAAAACTTTATTTTAATTCTTTCAGATACATCCTTTATCATATTAAAAAGTCTTTTATTCACTTAATGAGTGTTTAAACTTATTTTATATATTATTAGTTTTTCTGCATGTATTCAAATGATTGGTATTTAACTTTAATCTGCTTAATGAGTTTTTAGTCTGTGTTCTCTTGAAAATAGAATCTGAAACGAAGATTACAATGCCATTGCTTTTTCTTTGGGTAAGAGGAAGGTGAAAACCCAGGGCAGTGAGCGAGAAGGGAAATAGAAATGAGGCAACTACTGAGAAGAGATTACTATGCTGGTTACTATGTCATGATTAGTCAAAAAGAAACAAGGAAACTGTCTTGCTAGTTTTAATTTCTCAGTATTAAGGATGTTTTTATAGACTAGACAGAGAACCATGTCTCAAAGGAATCCACTGGAGGGCGAGAAGGGATTCATTTGCCCAAATATGCTGTTTCCTATTGATTAAACTTTCCATATGGAAGGTAAACTGCTCCATACATCTAGGTATCATCATCAAGTCCCTTTGATGACGACGCAGGATGCCAACTCTCATTCCCTGCAGAATACCGCTTCATTCAATTTCAGAGGTATCAGGAGGAGCCAGTCAGAGATACGTGGCTGGTTGACTCATCTCTGAATTGGTGCCCTAAAAGGAGGGCCTGAAATTCTGGAGGCAAATGACTAATCTGCTCTCAACAGTGGCAGTAAGGTCTGTGAAGTATCTTAGCCAAAGAGATATGAAAAATCCCAATATCTAATAATGTACTAAATATTTTTTATATTACCGAGAAAACTCTATTTTATTTGGTTACTATGGTAACCATGAGAGTGTGGGGCCCATGTCTCCCACTGCAGAGAACATAGGTGAGTAATACCTCAATGGCTGCCCTTTGGATTCACCACCACCTCTGTATCATGGGCATGACTGATTGCAGCCCATGCTCAGTTGCTTATTGATTCAGTTGACAATAGAGCACAGCAGCAGTGCTAATAAGGGACTCGTTCTCAGGGATGTGTGACTCCTTTAATTGGTGACTTCTGTTTAGGGCTGCTCAATGGTCTTGCCCAAATTCATTACAGTCTGAGGTTAATTTACCCGATTTCTTGCCTTGTCTTCTCATTTGACAACATTTCTGCTTGCTTGTTTCTTTCCTTAACAGGGTTTTTCCTTTATAGGACTTTCACAACAATCTGTTGCATATCTTACTCCATCCTGATGTCAGCCTCTTGGGGAACTTGACTTGCACAATAGTGTCTATTGGCCCACTCAGGGGGCCCAGAGGAAATTTTTGTGAGTGAAGTCCTATGGTTAAAGAATGCACTTGTCCAAGCCATCATCAACAGCAGTAGGCAGCATGGAGCAGAGCACAAGAGCACAAGAGCGCAGGAGCAAGAGCAGCCTGTGCCTCCATTGTGTAATCTTACACAAGTTGTTATCTCATATTTACATTCTTACACAGTGCTGTAACCAGTGCATGCATGTTTACCTGTGCTAAGTCATGGTTACATAACTGTATCCCACTGTGCACCTGTGCTAGACAAGTGGGGTCACATCCAGCTGCGGACTTACTATATTTGTAGATTTTTTTATTCTTTACATTGTACATTTGTGTCAAGAGTGTCTGAGGCTCACTTTGTTGGACTCATGAATGAATCAGACTTACAAACATTCTCTTGGAATGGAACTTGTTTGTAAGAAGGGACATACTGTACTACCTTTTCAAATGCCCACTTTATTTATAGTTAGGTTTTTTTCCTATTCTTTATTTTAATTTAAATTTTCTAGAAGTGTCTATTGTTGTCTTGACTATAAATTTTTTACTTTTTCTGTTTTTATTGTTTGTATATATATTTTTTCTCTTTCATTTTTACACTATTATGTTTTCTGGTTACCTTAATTTTCTAACTTCTTAGTTTTTACACTTAATAAAATTGTAATATTTATTTATTTTAATGTGAGTATAGCTAAATTTCCTTTTGATTAATTTATTCTTTAAACTATTATTAATACATATCAATTGTACAAAAAATGGGAGTCACCATGATATTTTCATGGCTGCATACACTGTTTATTGATTGTGTCCATGTACTTGTCCTGTACTGTTTCCCCCCAGCTCTCATCACCACCCCAACACCTTCCTAGTCTCTAGAAATCCCTTATTATTTTCAATTGGCTTTCTTTATTCTTTCTTTCTCTCTCTTTCTCTTTCTTGTTTGTTTGCTTCCTTGCTTGCTTCCTTGTTTGCTTTCTTTGTTTTCACACATAAGAAAGAATATTTGATACTTGGTTTTATGTTTCTGTCACATTTTACTTAACGTGATGTGCTCCATTTTGCTGCAAATGACAGGATTTCATTCTTCTTTGTGGCTGAATAATATTTCATCGTGTAGAGAAATTCATTAATCCATAAAGTAGATATACTATAACTTCTTTATCTGTGTATCTGTTGGCAGGGACTTAGGCTGATTCTAGGCCAATTTATGTAAATATTACTAAGCAAAAACCAATGTTAAACATAGATGAGATTCTAGTTTTATATTAGCACATCAAAGTTTGATTTACAAAACTCTTTAAATTATTTTAATTTTAATTATAACCAACTTACATATACAAGTATGTTTCCTTCTCTACAATCTTTGTTGACTCCATTTAACTTTCTTTCCTTACCTTTATCTTTCCTTTTTATTTTTGTAATCATCTAGTAATTTTACTTCAGAACATGTATTGTTGCACTATAAAAATTCTTTGTAACCAAAAATATTTCCTCATACATATAACTTTATATTTCCTCCACTGTCATACTTACTGATTCTCTTTTTATCACAAGTGTGATGGCCACTTATATTTTTTTTTCTTTTTGAGACAAGGTTTCATTATGCAATTCGGGCTAGACTTGAACTCCCTTTGTAGCTCTGCTGGCTTTGAACTTGCAGTGATCCTCTTATCTCAGCCTCCTGAGTGCTGGTATTACAGATGTGTGCCACCGTGTCTGGCCTGCCATTTGTATTTTAAAACACATTATAAAATCACCAACAAAATGAAAAGAAAACACATAGAATGGAAAACAATTTTAGCCAGCTGTTCCTCAGACATAGGACTTATATCTAGAACATATAAAGAAATGTAAAATATCAGGCTCCTCAAATTCAAAGACCCAATCCAAAAATGGGCATTTGAGATGAACATGCATGTCTCAGATGAAAAAATAACATGGCAAATAAATTCATAAAGAAATGTTCAACATCACTGGTCATTTGAGAAATACAAATTAAAACAACATTGAGATTCCATCTCACTCCAGAAAGAATAGCTGCCATCAAGAAATCAACTGATAACAAATGCTGGCAGGGCTGTGAGGATAAAGGAACACTTCTCCACTGTGGAAGTCAGTGTGGAGATTCCTCAAAAAACTAGGAATGGAAATCTCATTAAATCAAGCTATTCCCCTTTTGGGTATTTTCCCAGAAAAATTGAGAATGTCATGTCACAGCAATATATGTGCACCCATGTTTATAGCAGCACCATTTCTAATAGCTTTATCTTGGAAAGAACCCAAATGCCCATCAACCACAGAATGGATAAAAAAGATGTTATATTTTTATACAATGGAATATTACTCAGATATAAAAAGGATAATCAAGGCTTTTATAGGTAAATGGAGGTAACAAGACTATACTCATAAGTGAAGTAAATCAAACTCACATTTATACATATTGCATAGTCTCTCTAGTATAAAAATAAATAATAAAAATAGAAAACTGAAAGAGTACTAAGATCCAAAAGGTACAATAGATATTGTAAGAATGAAAGGGTAAGAAACTGCTCAAAGAGAAAGAACAACTAGGATAGGGGAAAGGAGAAAAGGAAGAAAGGAAAAGATTATATGTATGTATGTGTGTATATATATATATATATATATATATATATATATATATGCAAGATAGATAACTATACTACTAATCAAAAGGAACATTTTGTTGTCTTTGGTCATTTTTTACGCCTGGATCTTGTAACATGAGCAACTACTTCTGAGATAACAATAAGTAGTATATTAACTAATGTTAATTTCCTACTATTGTTTTCTGAAATTCTATATCATTTCTATTATTTTTTCTGTTTTGCTTTTATAAAAATACATTTGATGCATTTTTTCCTTTGGTCTCAGAGTTAACTTACAGATGTTACTGTTCCAGTTATCAAGACTAGCTGAACAAAAGACTTTCAAGTAACCTTGAACAGTAAATTATCTTTGCTGCAGCAGAAAGTAGGAAGATCAAGTTAACCCTTACAGTTCACGAATTTCCAAAGGTTCCTCAAAAACTATTAATAGAACTATCATATGATCCAGCTCTTCTACTCCTAAGTATATAGCAGCAGGGGTGAAATCAGCTTGCAGCGTGATAACTGCATATCCATGATTTCTGCAGTACTATTGACACTAGGCGTGACATGGAATTAGCCTATATTCCTGCCCACAGATATAATTTGTAAAAGTGTTTTTTCATGTTTTACACTGTCATTATTTTTTATCATTCAAAAACAAAACCTGCCATTTAGACTGTCTTGCTATTAAAATCTGATTTGTGTCTTTTTTGCTTTGACTAAATAAATGCACTCATTCACCAAACAATAAGTTTAATTGTTGTAATTAACATAAATTTCTAAACTTGAAAGAAGTCCAGGCTCTCTTTAAAATTATTTTGTCTTAATTTTTTTTACTATATACTTTGGGCTGGCCTTAAACCCAGGCTGGACTTGAACACACAGCAGTCTTCCTGCCTCTGCCCTCCAAGTGCAGGAATCATAGGCATGCACCACCAGACCAGCTGATTTTTTGTCAGTGAGTTAACCTATGTAAAATTGTTAAATATAGTGCCACTAGTAATCAGAAGGATTGGCTATTAATTACCCGAGAAAAATACACCTGTTACATAAGAGAGCCCTTTGGTCCAGAAATAAGTTGTTAGTCATCATTGTTATCTTAAAAGCAATATAAAATGAATAATCAAATCCTCTTGTCAATTGCTAAACGTATCGAAATTACAACTGCCTATTCTAAGTGTTTCATTATCTACAGTTTCAATCCTTCTGTAAAACATTTACAATCAGATGCATGGGAAAGACTCCAACAAGTACCACAGACAACTGTGCTCTTTCTTTGATTACTGTTGGTGAAAATTGGTAGAAAATTGTTTCTTGGTTCAAAACTATTATACTACATTTGTTTTACTCTGGTTGGTTTTGTTTTTGTATTTCCTTTTAAAACTTTGTAACTGTTGTCTCTTTAAATTCTGCAAAAGTATAGCTCCTAATAAAGAGATCTGACTCAATGTTTTAAAATGTTAGCCATCACTTATAAAACATTAAAATGAAACTTAAAAATGGACTACAGGTAAGTGCAATCTAAAACTCCTACTTTTAAACCCCTTCATTGTTCAAATATGGCTTAAAAGTGGCTATCACATTAAGTTGTCAACTATTTCTCTGCTAATATGGGGCTAAATAAGACTATCAGTTTATTTATTTATTTATTTGTCTTTTTGAGACAGGGTCTCACTATGCAGTTCAGGCTGGCCTTGAGCTCACTTTGTAGGCCAGGCTGGTTTTGAACTTGCAACGATCCTCCTGCCTCTCTAGTGCTGGGATTACAGCCATGCACCACCACTCCCAGATCAAGACTATCAATTCTCACAGTATCCTAAAATGAGGGGCAATAAAAACAATCAGCAAGAACAATTGATCAGCAGAACTTTCCGAAAAATTCTTATAAGGAAAGGGGGAAAATACAAAAAACATGAGAGTTATAGCGTCATGATGCAGTCACTTGTGTCAACCCCAGTAAAAGATAAAAGATCCAGGGGGTTTGTAGAAAAGGATCCTAGGAATAAGTAGCTAATGGTAACTGTCATCAAAGACTTTGCCAAAATCAAAAATTGTCTTGAACGAATATGAGTGTAAATATTGTGACTCTGATAGAAGCAGCTGCTGATAATGAAACCTTCATCCAAATGTCAAGGAATTGACTTTGTTGATATGTCCGAAGTACATATGTGCAGTGTACGTACATAGAGTGTTAAGCAACCAGGAAGAAGCCTTTGACCTCCATTTGGCTTTATAGCAGCGTCATGTCCTTGGGTCCAAGCTACTCTCTTTTCCCTTTAAAAAAGTCCTGTCTCTGTTCCTGGTGACTTTCTCTGTGAACTTGCCCACTGTTCACTTTGGCAGTCTATAACAAATCTCTTTCCTTACTCTGGTCTGGGTAGATTCTTTACTCCATAGATCAGTGGCCCTCCGTGTGTCATTTCTTGTGGCACTTCCAACCCCTTAAGTAGTCCAGATTCAGACAGCAGATCCCTCTTCAAGGAGGCTCTGCTTACAGTATTCTGGGGTGTCTCTGGAAGATAAAGTGAATTCCTTTCCCAAAGCTAGACTTTTGAATATATTTCTGGTTTCTTACCTGTTTCGGTGAAAATCAGTAAAGGTTGTGAAATTGTTCATTATGCAGGGTTGGCAGTGTCTTCACTGACAGAGGTTGCCATGACTCAGTCTTTTACCTTTGTCCCCTCAGAGTGGAGACGCCCTCTCTCCTGACTGTAGAGCCAATAGGCTGGAATATTTTGTTTTTCCTCCTATGCTGCTATCCAAGTTCTCTGGGTTTTATAAGCTTTTTATTTCTCTTATTGAAGGCTAATGTTCTCCCAGGGTGGCTGACCTTACTATGCCACTAAACACCTGTTGCTTTGGTTCTTTGTGGAGGAGCAGGTGAGTGCTGGTTGCTTCTATTCTGCCATCTTGCCAATCTTTTAAGTTTTCTTAAAGAATTATTTTTACTATATTGTACCTGTTTCTTAGTCTTCCCTTGTTTTTTATGACCTTGGCAGTTTTGAGGTGCAATTGTCAGGTAGTTTATAGAGCCAGTGTGGCTTAAACTTATATTTTCCTCAGACAAGAATGAGGTTGTGTGGCAGAACGAGGTTGGGTCACAACACTACGTTGATACGGTACCTTTCTTGTCATGTATAGGGGGATTATTTGGTAAAAAGTAATGTTTACTTGACTATTTGGTTAAACTGATGTTTGCTAGATTTTTCCATTGTGAAATACTTTTTGCTTTTTCTTTTTGGTGCTCTAGTCATTAGAAGTTAGTGACAGTACAGTTTACATTCAAGGGGAGGGAAACTAAATGCCACCTTCTGAAAGGGTTGGAATCTATATGTATTCTTTGGAATTATTTGATAAGGAAAATGATTAATTCAAGCATTCATTTATTTCAGTAAACACACACAAATTAATACATTCTTTGGTTTATAATCTAATATTGTAATTTATTTTGCTCCTTAAACTTTCTGGCTTTGGCCAATAAAGATTAATTGAGCTTGATTCCTGTGTCCTTTTGACATTGTCTTCACCTTCTTTATCCTCTCAACCCCCTAAACTTATATTCCTATATAACTTATATTTCTTTAGACCAGAGAAAAATATTTTTACAGAGAAATTCTAGACTAACTTAATAATGTACTTTATCCCCAGTTTCTGTATTTACTTATAGGAAAAATGAATCTTGCATGGGTCAAAACCAATTACACATTTTACAAATTGTTTCCGGGCAGAGGAGGGAGGGAAATACCTGAAGAATGCAAAATTCATCAAAACTGAGAGTTAATATACTTGTGTTATTTTCATCAATCATATTCTGTTGAAGTTAATGACACATTATTCCCCTCTTGTTCAGAAAAATCAGCTGGCTTAGTTGTTAATTTTTTTTTGAAATTTCTTGGCATGTGAGAGTAATTCATTTGGATTATCGAGAGAAATTTTTATAGTATGATGATCTGAATTCTGATTCTCAAAACTTGTTAATCACTGAAAATGAACTGCATCCTACATTCATATTGGCAGGGAGAATGAATTTGCTTATTTGTTATGATTATAGATTTGGTTTCTCATCTCAGCAGATATAGAACTGAATGCCCTTCTAGTGCATCTCAAGACTGATTTGAAAGCTCAAGAGACCATTTAAAATTTGAGTTTAGGGAAGATAAGTACTTAGTATTATATTTGACTCAATGTCATTTGCTCAAGTATATAAATTCCTTCTTGAGAACAGAAACTTTTTAAATATGACATTGAAGAGGCATATTTAGTCATCACTTTTAGTAGAAATGAAGTTTAGATAGTTGTGAATTGGTATACCTTCATAAGAATATTATTTCTTAGATAAGCTTTTACCATCCATGAAAATATACTAGAAACTAAGTATGGAAGTCCCATTCAATACAGCTATTCTCCTTCTGGGTAGTTTTCCAGGAGAATTGAAAACATCATACCACAGCAATATCTGTGCACCCGTGTTTGTGGCAGCACAATTTGTAATAGCTAAGTCTTAAAAACAGCCTGCATGCTCCTCAACTGCTGAATGGATAAAAAGACATGGTGTTTTTATACAAGGGAGTACTAAGCTATAAAAGAAGGATGAACTTGAGGCTGTCAGAGTAAATGGATGCAACTTGAGACAATACTCATGAGTGAAATAAATCAGACTTGCATGTGTAAACATCATATTGTCTCCCTAGTGTAAAAACGGAAAAAGTAAGACCCAAAATGTACAATAGGTATTGTGAAAGGGAAGAAACTGCTCAAAAGGAAAGAATGAAAGAAAGAAAGGAATTATATATATATATATATATATATATATATATATATACACATATATATGCAAGATAGGTAACTATACTACTAATCTGTTAGTTCATCAAAAAAATGGTTTGTGCTTTCATTGTTTGATAATTTTTTCATGCCTGTATCTTATAATCTGAGCAACTACTTTGGAGATAACAATACACTGTATATTAACCATTGCTAATCTCCTAGTATGCTGATTTGAAATTCTGTGGCACTATTTTTAATTTAAAAACTTAAAAAATAAAATAAATTTTAAAAAAGAAAATGTACTAGAAACTTGGAAGAGGGTTGTAATCTTATGACCCTGCAGATTGTTTTAAAGCAATATGGAGATGAGAACACTTACATAATTTTTTACCAGGACTCGAACTCACGACCATGCACTTGCCAGGCAGGTGCTTATGCCACTGAGCTAAATCCCTGTCCCAACGCTTACATAATTTTATTGCTTATTTTTTTTATTTTACTAAGTGAAAACAAAGGGCTATTGTCTGCTTGTAGCATGTATATACTTTGAAAATTACTCCACTCATACCTGTGATTGATGTTTTCTTCCCCAGTTGTATGAAGTGAAAGTGGCAGAGAACAACACCTGGGAGGCTTGTCTTTTTCAGTTTTCTAATAAGCCTTTAAACACTTTGGGGTGCCCCTTGGTGTGGCCTTTGTGTAAACTGTCTCTAGAGTCATCCCAGTCCGGATGCAAACTGAAAAATAATAAAGACACAAGTAAGTGTGCCAACTGAGTTTGGACCTATGGTTAATTATGTTTTTTAGTGCTTGGTAAAACATTTAAAATGATGGCTCACACTTCAAAAATATCAAATATTACATAATATGTACTCGGATTTATGGGGGGAAACAATGGACATTCAAAAGAAGGAAGTGTTCTGTCAAGTAACCTGTGCCAAAGTTATGAACAGAGAGGATTCAAGTCCTAATGCTGTCTTTGAAATTCTCCAATCTTTTTTTCTCTTTACCTTGTTATAATTTGGGGCTAGGAATAGGTGTCGGGAGGAGTACAGCTTTCAAGGTCACTATTTCTCACAGTTTGAGAACTAGGAACTGAGCCAGAGAAACAACACATGGTACATATAAAATTGATTGTATTAACTGGGCTGTGGCATAAATTTGATTACTTCTATTTTAATCTAAAGAGATACGTCTATTCCCAAACTAGCTTATTCTATATAATAGCAGCGAAGAGTGGATACAACCCATCTGTTTGGAAGCATATAATTCAGTATGAACAGACGTGTGCAGATGTAACATCGTGGTTGTATATTCGCCAGTTTGCCCTTGTTTGTCCTCCCCTTTTCCCACTTTGCTGTGCAATGCAGGAGTCACATGTTCTAGACTCCTATGCCCTCTCTGGTTTGGAGTCACAGGCCAAAAACTTAGAGGTCATGAGGGAGGGGAGAAGCCAGGTCTCTCTATCCTTACTTCTTGAGGCGTCCTGGCAGAAGTTATTTCTTGTCTCTTTAGTGATTCTAATTCCCCAAGAGCAGCCCTGAGTTGTTTATACCATCTGCTCCCACTCTCTCTCCAGTCTAAAGGCTGGGGTGGCTTTCTGTTAGTTACTGCTGGTCACTGGATGGTTTCACTCCTATTGCTTTTCAGCCATCACTCTTGTGGTCAATTTTCTCTCATTGATTTATTTATTGAACTTCTATTTTATTTGATTGCAATTAATTGCTTCTTTATAAAAAAAAAACCTATGGCAGTTGCTATTTCCTGGTGAGACTCTGTATATCACTAGCTATGCCAATGGACAGGTGGCCCCTGCTCCTGTCTTTCTTAGACCTCTTTTCTGGAAGGTGCACCCAAACCCAATCTGTTGTGAGTATTGGTTGCTCATGGCTTGTGGATGAACTCTTTTCTTGACACTTGCACTTACTCTGAGCTGCCTGGGAAGCTATGCCCATCCCACCTTGGGGTGACCAATGGTCAATGACTGGTGAATGTAAAGATATAGAAAGGCTGTAATGAAAGAATAAACAAGGCTATGATACCACTCAGGATCTGGTACTCTCTGCAGTAATCATGGAAATCAGTTTTTAATGAAGCTCATCTTTCCGTAGACATCTTTTCTTTGTCTGTGCTATTTCCTCTTTTCTTGACAGCTTTCTCTAGACTGTTTTTTCTCAGGGACTCAATTGCTTCATAATCCCCATGACTGGGAACCTGAACTAAGAATATATTTAACAGAGGTAATAAAGAAAACCTGCTAATCTAGTGAGATGGTTAAATGGGCGTTGTGAACTTCAATTACAGTTCCCAACTGTTAGGATAGTGATGGTAAAAAATGAAGGAGAAACCAGTGGCACATCCTCAAGGGATGAACAGTGGTTGAAAGCTTTAAACTAAAAATAGAGCATTACCAAAACTGAGGAGCTCTGGAGAGGCTAGATTTTATATCAATTGATGATAATGAGCTTGTTATCCGTGAGTGTGTAGTCCCAGTAGTCTTCAGGAGAACTAATACCTGGGTGGTGGTTAGACATGCACATCTGAGCCGGGCTGGGTGGCACATACCTGTAATCCCAGCACTGGGGAGGCAGACCCAGGAGGATTGCTGTGAGTTCCTGGGCTGCAAAGTGAGTTTAAGGTCAGCCTGAATTGCATAGCAAAACCCTGTCTCAAAAAGACCAAAAGGAAAAACAAAAGAGAAAAAAGTAAAATAAAAGAAAAAAGAGAAAGAAATGCAAATCTGACACAAGACTAGAAATACAAACTCTGAGATTATATGCAGGCAACGTTTCTCAGACTTGAGTCATACATAATCCACAACTAAAGCATGAGGTGGGCAACAGGTGCACACTTCTTTTTTGAAAAATGCTGGAGCACATAGTCATTTTGTGCCTTGAATAGGACTGTGACTTACAGCAAGGGCAGTAAAATCAAGAATGAAAGAAGGGGTTCCCAACAAAGTTGCTTTACTGATGAGGTCACTGTGGGAATTTTTGAGGAAAATTAGGAAATGTGTGTTTTTCTTTACATTTTAAAAACAAAATAAAACAAAAAAGAAATGATAGTGAATTTCAAACAATAGTAGGAAATTAACAGTAGTTAATATATTGCACATTGTCATCTTAGAAGTAGTTGTTCAGGTGACAAGATTTAGGTGTAAAAAATGATCAAACAATCAAACAATGAAATCTTTCTGACTAACAGAGATTAGTAGTATAATTATCTATCTTGTTTTAGAACCACCCAACGGGGGAAGAGGGAGCCATTCCTTCCAGTGTCTCTGTGGACATAACCGCTATGTTTCTGGGTGTTGCATGCATTGTTGGGGAAGGTGCTGAGAGAATTCCTGTGGCTCTTTCTCTGTTTCAGATGACTGTGGGTGGTGGTGTGGTCTCAGGGCAAGGTGCTTCAGCTTACATCTGCAGCCAGCCCTTAACACACACACAGGTAGTATCTATGCTTACAGGTACTTTATGTACTCTACTTGTATTGTAAGGGATAGCTGCTGGTGAGGTATGAGTCTCTGACATGTAGAAATTAGCTTCTGTGACTTTGGGCAGGTCAGTCCTAATTTAGAGTGTAGCAATTGAAGCTAGGAGTATGTAAGAAATGACTTACCACATCTCTGCATAATCATGATGAGTTCTTTTCAGATCCCAACTCAGTCTTTCTTAATTTGCAAAACAAAATTCAGCTATCTTTGAGACAATGAATGCTTTTCAGGGGAGACACTACTTTCTCTTCGTAGTGTTCATTTTTTTAAGCATAAGTCTAGCATACACCACGATACATATTTTCTTTATAAAGTGCCCATTCTCAGGTTTTTGCTATATCAACTTACAGTGAACTAAAATAGGAGTTAAGGAGGTTAGCAGGGAAGAGTTTGTTATATCCCAGATGCCTTAGGAGCAGGCCTAGCTGTATTAATCAGTTTTTCCTATCATAAGGATGTAACACCTCACACCCACAATTTAAAGGAAGACAGGACTGATTTGTCTCCCAGTTGTGGGAATTCCATCCGTGGTCAGCTAACTTCAAAGGAGAAACATCATGGTGGAAGGATGTGGTAAAGAAAGCTGCTTAGCTTTTGGCAGTGGGGAAGCAGAGCACAGAGTACTGGAAAGGAAGGGATGAGGGGCCATATATAGAACCTAGGGTCACACATCCATGACCCACTTAGACGAAGAATGTGCTCTCTAATCTGCTGGAGGTTTCCTAATTCAGTGAAATTGACATACTAGGATTAACAGTCACTAGAAACATCTGTTGCCCCTTTTTCTGTGTATCCTGCAAAGTTCTCCTGTCAGAAGACAAGTTGGGAGGACAGCAGAAGATCAGAAGAGGTTGATAGAGGTTGATAGCATTTCTTTATCAGGTTGTAGTTAAGATTAAAGAAATTACTTGTGTCTACTACCACCCTGAGCCTTCATTATACTGGTGAGGAAACAACCTACACATTATAGTATTATTAGTCATCTAGTAAAATTTGGAGCTGAAAGTCAAAACCAGGCCTCAACCTGTAATTCCTGTTATCACCTGCCTTCTGCTAAAACACCTACTGCTATGGACAACAAGGCTCAGATGTCCCTGTTATAAAAGGAGCCTGTCATTTTAAGTTGGGATTTTCTCTCTAATCTGAATACAAGAGTTGCTGTGCCTACCAAGCAAGATGCCAGGCTGTGTGCCAAAACATCTCTTAAGCTCTTCATAAAGGCAAGTGCCTTTCTTTTCCTTGATGGATTGAAAATAGTACATCTGTGCTCATATTAAGCTTTTGATCAGAGGCTCTCACCCTGCAGAATTAGATTAGATTCAAGGTGGCAGCTCATCGAGTGTGTGCCAGGATGCATTCCCTGCCCTCAGAAGAGTCTCAAGTGCAGAATTGAACTCTGGGTATTTCTTAAGTGTTGTGCATACTGATCAAGTGCATTCTATGGCTTTGGAGACAAGGGCACTGGCAACTGAAGAAAACATCAGTGTGACAGAAAGATAGCCCCTCTCATCACATATCATCAACAGTCTTTGTAGCTTACACACATGCCTAGGGACTGTGGCACTTTTTTGCTCAGAGCTGCTAACTTTGCCTCTTGACTCTTCTTCAGCAAATCCTCCCTGCTGGTGAGTGTCCTGGAACAGGGTGCAGGAACAGAGCAGGGCCTCAGTCCTTACTGCTACTCACTGGCTGTGTGTCCATAAGCAAGACCTCTCACTTCCCTTGTGGCTCATTTATCAAACACATGAGAGGATATGGATGGCTAGGACTTTGCACTTGGAGGATTCTAATATGCTTAAATATGTGTATCATTAAATAAACTAAGATATTTATCTTACAGAGGAGCTTTGCCTTCGGAATGTTTCTTGGGGTGATAAAGCTCCAACAGATACTATACATATACGTTTTATATGAGTAATCAAGCCAATTAGCGATCATTAGTTCTGTATATTTTGTGTTAAATCCTCTTTATTAGAAAATAGCACAGAATTTGAACTTTAATTGACATTTGGCCCAGTTCTAAGTATTATTTACCAAACTAAGTAGGGCTAGCCTGACCCACTGAGAATGTTATGAGCAGATATACATAGCTTAATAGAGAAAAAATGTTTTCACACATTTCCAAAATCTTTGGAAAGTATTTCAGCTGGTATTTTGGAAAGTATTTCAGCTTGGATTTTCTCAGTATTTTAAAAGGGCATATAATAAGCATAAGTAGATATATATGTGGTGATTTTCTTAAAGTTGTTTGTTTTAAAACTAGAATGCTATACTTTGCATTTTCCTTTCTCTTGATTTCAAGTATCTACCTGTCCCTTAAAATTACTTCAATTTACAAGTCTGATCTATTTATGTGGTTTGCATGTGGTTGGTGTTTATTTGAGTAATCTGAAGTAGCAGGAAAGGAATTTATTTAACCATCTAACCTTTACAATATTGAGCATTTAAAATGTCAGCATTTTATTTCAGGAACAGGTGAGCTTTTATTTATTTATTTGCACCCTTTATCTCTCTAAAAAAAGGAATTTGAAACAGCTTTGAACAGCTTATAATAAAGAATAAAAAAGATTTTAAAAAACATGGAAGAGGCAACAGTAAATACTCTAACCAGAAAATTCAATACATTTGCTATGATGGAATATAAACCTGTATCTAAGTTTGTTGGAAACAGGGCCAAGAGAAAAACAACTTATATCATCTTTAATATTCAAAAGAAAGGAACATATTTCTCTCGTGCAAAACTCAAATTTCTTATTGCAAACATTATATAAAGGATATTGGTTTAATACATTCTACAAATACTTAACTATGTAGGCCTATCCTATGTCAGCTACCAGGGACAAAACTATGTAGTTATCTTCTTCTCATGAAGTTCCACTTAACAGATGTGATAAATGGTAAACCAACTGATGTATAACCATTTATACTTTTCTGTGGTATGCTTTATGGAAATGGTAACAGTTTCTATGTTTGTTGAGGGCCCTTCAAGGACTCTCCAGAGACTGGAGAGACCCATAGGCATCAAGCAGATGGGCAGGACAGAAGTAGCAGTGGTGTGTTGGACACATGACAGAAGGCCAGTGTGACTGTTAGTTAGCAGTGCACAGGACAGAGGAGGCTGGCAGTGACAGTTTGGTCCACTGTGCCCTGGGCCTCATGCAACTTTTTATCCAGAATATGTGTTGGGTTTTTAAAAAGTAAAATTATTAAACTTAATGAATTGCATACTTTAAGTCTTGTTTTGTTTTTCAAATAAAATTTGACAATCCAGTTCCTCCAAAACTTTTTGATTATTTTGGAATTTAACTGGTCCATGAAATCCACAAAGCTGGAAACATTGATGTACTAAGCACATGTTTAGAATTGAAGCATGTTTTGGTGACAGGATTTCCTCCTGTGACTAAAGTAAGGTCTTCCAAGAACACAAACCATGGATATTCTGGCAAGTTATTCAGACTTAATAGTACTCTAGGGTATCCAGTTGATGGAGTGAGTGAAAATCAAGGCCATCTTCTGTCACCAGTCATGTATCTTTCAGTGGGAAGGGATCTGTTATAAAGAAAGTGAGTTCTTTTTAAATAGGAAGATACTGTGGCTAGTGGCAACAAACACCCTTCTAGTGGTCAAGTTTAATTTTAGGATAAAATAGAGTGTAATCAGGATTTCTAATATATTAGCCAGGTGTTTATTTAATGGATAGATCTGTTCTTCATCATACTCTGCTGGGGGCCTAAAGTGCCAGTGGTAGGTCTATGGAACTTAGAAATTAAGCTGGAAGTAGGAGGGTGAGTGTCAATGAAGGAAGAATATCTTAATGTACAGTCATAGGGTAGGTACTCTATTACTTTGCATGAAAGTACGTATATTTACTAATGGAAACTTGATAAGTATAAGAAGGTAGAGTTGCTAGGCTACAGGGACAATACTTCTTATAGAAATCATTAACTTTCTCTATAGTCAGTTTTGAGTTTAGTCATTACAGAAACAATATTATAATTCAGATCTCATTGTAAGATAAAGTAGTAATGATTTTGGTGAAAAGACTTCCCAGGGAGAGTATATCTGATATCATCAATAGCTATGGACAGGATCTTAACTAAAAGTTCTATTTTGGCTAACACTGTCTCTGAAATATGCGTACTAAGATGAATGAGCCACAGAACACATTCACAGGTAGCAGGATAAATTGACTTGACTTAAGCGTTCTTTTACAATTGACCAATTATGTGGGAAACTGTTGCAAACAGACTTTCTTAGCTAATGTTCAATTAAATTTCTGGAAATATGCCATTACCCAAATTGGTTTTCTTGAACATTTTTCTTTATACTTTTCTAATTTGTTTATTGCAGAAAATAGAAAACAGAGAAGAACAAAATCTATGCATCACCCTATGGTTTAAAGACATATTTATGCTATCACATACTTTTATATACATGTTTTGTAGCTCTGTGCATCTTAAAATGTGATGTGAGTTGTGTTCATCCTTCTTACAATCTACCTCAAAGAAGCTTACACTTGTTTGTACTTTTGAGTTAGGTAAGTTTAGTGCATGCCATATGACTTCTGGTGTTTCTTAGAGATTCGTATTTGTCTTTTTCAATATTGTCTATTATTTCTCACTTTTTCATTTTGTAAATAGTTCCTTATCTTCTTTTGCCAAACAACTGTTCCCATTCTCTCCAAACACACAATATCATTCATAAGGTGGCTTTAAGTCCTTTGACCATTCTGCTATGCCCTTTCTCTGTTCCTTCCCTCTTTTCTTGCCTTCTCAAATCTCTAATTCCCATGTATTTTTTCACAGTGCTTGTGTAAGCTTTCCTATTACAAAATACCTGGCACCTACAACTAAAAGGGAGGTTTATTTGGCTCATGATTTCAGAGGATAATGTCCATGGTCACATGGCTCCAAGGCAGAAGCGGCATGGCAGAGGGCCTGGTGGAAGAAAATTGCCCAACCTATGGCAACTAGGGCACAGAACGAGAGAGAACAAGCTAGAGCAAGAGCTAAACTATCCAAAGACACACTCCCAAGGTCTACGTCTCCCAAAGGGACCCCACTGCCTAGTAACATCACATTCAACTATAAACTCATTAATGGATTAATCTACTGATAAGTATAATGCCTCCATGATCAAATCACCTTCTGGAGAGCACCACCTCTGGGCACATGAGATTGGGAGTGGCATTTCAGATCTAAAACACAACAATGCCTTAGGAAAATACCTTTATAAGAAGGTTGGATGGTGAATTTAGAGTTCATGTGCCTGGATGGGAAAGGAGCAAAGTTTCTGAAGAATAGTTGTAGCTAGTAAAATACTTTTTACTCATGCTGTTATTAGACAGATGATATCATTTTCACCTGATACCCAGGTCTTTTTATTTTGAACAAAGAATTGAGCAAGACACACAGAACTAGTATGAAAACCAGAGACTTATTAAGGGTCAGTATACTCCGCAGAGCAGAAAGAGGCTGATGAGAAAACTTAAGAATGGGTTTGACGCAGAGTGGTCCTGTCTGCTTTCAGTTTCTAAGTATTTATTGGGAACTTTTCTGAGTCTTGGAATTTGGGGTGACATTTAAAAGAACTCTCAATTAATTTAGACTATTCAACCTCATATTGGGAGGGAGTATTTTGTAATTTATATGGATATTGTTGGAACCAGCATGGCTACTAGGACCCTTAAGGGAGATTGAGGTTTTCCTAATGCTAATGGTATAATGAAGATTTCCTTGGTTATTCTAAAACAGTTAGAGCACATGTTCATTCGTCTCAAACCAGATGTAAAAAAAAGCATGACAGAGGCTTGAGCAGAGCTTATAGGCTTATGTTGGATATCAAGAAAGTGTGATTAGGGAAGAATGCTTTTGTGGTCTCTAAGAGCTGGAAGGCATCCGCCTGTTGCGAAGCCCACTGTCTCCTGCCTCACCACTACAACATGTATTTTAAAATGGGGTCATACTCTATTCACACTGGAACTCTAGCCTGCTTATCTATATTATTAAAAATAGAGTAAAGCTAATTTGGTCATTTTATAGTCAACAGATTTCTTTATACTTTTGTTTCTGATGATTAGATGGTCATTGTAGCTGCTTAACAATCTCTTTACTAAGTGTTTTGTCTCAGCCTAATTCTGCCACATGTACTATGGCATTTATGAAAGTACCCACGCCTGGTGTTTGGGGAACATAATTGGTTGTGACAACTTTTGAGTGTCTGGATCTACCATTTCATTTTCCATGAGGACATGGTTCCCATAGTTAGCCTCAACCAATCACTGAGCATACCCTTTTCTAAAAGATGGGATTCCTCATCAGTGTGACTTTGGGATAAGGCCTTCCCGTTGGTTTGGCTGAAACTTTCTTGGAACCCTAGTTATCAGAGATTGTTCCCATTTGGTCTTCCTTCCTTATCTGTCTTCTTTAGAGGTCAGATCTTCATCACTTTTTGAATAACCTCCCTGGCTTCTGCAACTTCTTTCCTAATGTGTGTTCTTCCAAATAAATCTTTTAATTATCCATATACTTCTCAGAAAAACCCCAAATAATACATATCTTTTGCAAGAGCCACAAGATCTGTTCATGCAAGCTTGGTAATATACCAGGACGCTTGACTTTTAATACTTGAAATTCCTTACATTCCTTTCTTTCATTTTCTGGAAACAAACACTGAAATGGGCTGGTGTGGATATGGACTTCTGTAATACTTCTGCTCATGCAAGAGTATCTGCCACTAACAAAAATACTTTGAGCATTTCTTATGCAAGTGAACAAATCTTTCAAAACTGATATTGTTAATTATCATTAAAGCACATTTAGTAACTGCTTCAAAAGCACAGAGTTTTGGAATAATTTCTCAATAGAGTTCACACTAAACAACTATTCTGGAGGAGTAGTTTAAAGCCAGTGCATATGCTCATCAGATGATCTATGCTCAAGGATTTTAAAGTAAAACATAATGTAATATGAACTTTATGCATGTCAAGAAAAAAATAATATTTAATGACTACACAATGGTAAGTTGCATAAACATCAATTCTTCAAACTGGGTGTTGGAGGTTTTTAATTTTTAACTCCTAATTTGTGTTTTAGCAATGTCTTTTGTGTACTTGTACACTGCTTGATTTCACATAGAATATTTTATAGAAGTAGCATTATTGTATCAAAAATCATGGTCAATCTTAAAAGATTTTGATATTTTTTGACACTCATTCAAGAAGATCCCAATTCACACTCCAACCATTACTATATGAATATACTTACTTCTTTTCCCCTTATTTTCTTTCTGTAAAGTTGTATAAAATATAAATGTGCAATCCAAAGAATGATTAAAATAATATTTGAATCCTCCCTCAAGTTTATGAAATAGAATCCTCTGTGTTTGCCTGTCTTGAGATCTCTCCCCATGCTTTTCCTCTCCACAGAACTAAAGTCGTAATGATTCCTAAGCCTTTACGATCTGCTTTTTCTTCCTGAATTAATAGTCTTCTAGACTGTAGTGTAGAATTTAAGATTAAATATTCCCATGAATTTCTGCATAGTTTTAAAGTTTAATGAAAATGTGTATATCTATTTGTATGTAATATTCCTAAAATAATATTTAGCTTATAAAATACAGATAGCAAATGCAACTTTAGTTGTGTTATTACAACCAACCAGAGATTATCATCAGCATGCTTAGGTTAATGTTTTCAGTACAAGGTGAACTCAAGGTCTTAGACTTCTATATTTTGAGAGTTTACAAGACCTTCTGGACTATTTAGAGGGAGAGGCCATGAGTCAGTTTCTGAAATCTGAGGCTCACCACTATCTACATTTTGCAAGGCTGTAATACAAACAGGTACTAAGCACATGATCAGTGAGATGACAGTGAACTACGTTGGGCTTCGTGCTTCTAAATTCATTATTGCTTTGTTCCAGTTCATAGAAGGAGACCACTTTGGTTGGTTAAAATAAATGTACATAGCTGATTTAGGTAGCAGACCTGAAAAGAAAGGGCAAGGAGGAAAGAAGGAAGGGAAAATTAAAAAGACATAAATTTGTATATCTATACATAAGATAACTAAGACGACTATGCTACTAATTCTATTAGTTCTTGTAAAAGAACAGTTAATACTCATATGATTAGATCAATTTTGTACATATATATCTGGTAATCTAAGCAACCCTTTTGAAGGTAACAATATGAGTTCCTTACTCTGACACAATATTTATTATAGATTTTGAATCTTATTTGCTCTTTCAGTTTCTTATACTAGGGGGACAATATAATATTTACATATGTGAGTTTGATTTATTTTACTTATGAGTATGGTCTTAAGTCACATCCATTTACCTATAAAATGGTCTTTCTTTATAGCTGAGTAGTACTCCATTGCATAAAAATACCACACCTTTTTAATCCATTCTTCATTTGATGGGCATTTGGGTTGTTTCCAAGATTTGTCTATTAAAAATTATGCTGCTATAAACATGGGTACCCATATATCACTGTAATATGATGTTTTCAATTCTTCTGGGAAAATGACCAAAAGCAGGATAGCCAGGTCAAATGGAACCTCTAATCCTAGCTTTTTGAGAAAACTTCACACTGATTTCCACAGTGATTGTACCAGTCTACACTCCCATCAACAGCAGAGAAGACTGTCTTTTCTTTTCCCCCACAGCCTCTCCAGCATTTGTTATTGGTTGATTTCTTGATTTTGGCCATTCTTTTTGGAGTGAGATGGAATCTCAGTGTTATTTTAATTTGCATTTCTCAAATGACCAATGATGCTGAATATTTTTTCATATATTTATTTTCCATTTGTATTTCTTCATCTGAGAAGTATGTATTCATCCCAGATGTCCATTTTTGGATTGGGTGTTTGAATTTTGGGGGCCTGATTTTTTTTTTTTTTTGTACTGGGGACCAAACTCATGATCTCGCACTTGCCAGACAGGTGCTTACACCACTGAGCTAAATTCCCAGCCCCCTGATTTTTAAAAATTCTTTGCATATTTTAAATAGAAGTCCTTTGCCTGAGGGACAGTTGTCTAAGATATTTTTCCAGTTTGTAGGTTTTCCTTTCACTCTGTTGGAGATTTCTTTTGACATGCAAAAACTTTTTAATGTGATGAGATCCCAGTCATTGATTCTGGCAAGTATTTCCCATGTGGTTTGATTTTGTGTTCATGAACTTTCTGACTAAACCTATGTTGTCAAGATTTCAACCTACTATGTCTTCCAGCATGTTTAGTGTTTCTATTTTAATGTTTAGATATTTGATCCATTTTGTCTTTAGTTTAGTGCTAATAGGCATGGGTCTAGTTTTAGTTCCAGCATATGGAAAGCAAGGTTTTCCAGCACCACTTATTAAAGAGGCTGTCTTTCTTCCTGTGAATATGTTTGGCCTCTTGGCTGAAGATGAAGTGGCTGAGTGTATTTGTAGTTGTGGTTATATCTTCTTATCTATTCCATTGATCTTCAGGTTTGTTTCTATTGCAGTACCATGCTGATTTTATCACAGTAGCTTTGTAGTATAATTTCAAGTCAGGGATTGTGATGCCTCTTGCCTTGCCTCTGTAGCTCAGAATTACATTTAGCTATTCTAGGTCTTTTCTGGTTCCAGATGAATTTTAGGAATGATTTCTCTCCATCTCTGAGGTATGCTAATGGCATTTTGATTGGAACTGTATTAAATATGTATAACAATTTTGGGAGAATCACCTTCTTCACAATATTTGTGCTTCCTATCCATGACCAAGGAATGTCTTTCTATCTTCTGACATCCTCTTCAATTTATTTTTTTCAGAGCACTGTAATTTTCACTGTTTAGATTTTTTTACATCCTTTGCTACATTGATTCCCAAGTATTTTATTTTTTTGGATGCTATAATGAAGGGTGTGGTTTCCCTTATTTCTCTCTCATTGAGTTTGTTGTTTGTGTACAAGAATGTTATTGGTGTTTGAGTGTTGACTTTGTATCCAGCTACATTACTAGATTTGGTTACTACATCCAGAAGTCTTTTAATGGAGTTTTGGGGGTCTTCTATGTAGAATATCATGTCATCTGCAAACAATAATAATTTAAATTCTTCCTTTCCTATCTTTATTCCTTTTATTTCTCTCTCTTGTCTAATTGCTCTGGCTAATGTTTCAGGAATTATATTGAATAGTAGTAGTGATAATGGACCTCTTGGTCTTTTTCCTGATTTTAGGTTAAAATTTTTCAGTTTTTGTCCATTTAATAAGATGTTGGCTGTTGGTTTATCATATATGGCTTTTATCAGATTGAGGTAAAGACTATCAATTTCAATTTTCCATAGGGTTTTTATCATGAATGAGTGTTGAATTTTGTCAAAAGCTTTTTCCACATCAATTGATGATCATGTGATTCTTGTCTTTGGCTCTGTTCATATGGTGTATTATGTTTATTGATTTATGTATGTTGAACCAGCCCTGCATTCCTGTGATGAATTCCATTTGATCATGGTCTATTATCTTCTTGATGATTTACTGCATTCTATTTGCCAGTATTTTGTTGAGGATTTTTGTATCTATGTTCATTAGGGAGATTGGCCAGTGACTCTCTTTTTTGGTTAGATCTTTCTCTGGATTTGGTATTAGGATAATACTTGCTTCCAGGAATGAGTTAGAGAGACTTGCTTCCCTTTCTTTTTAAAAAAAATTTTTTTTTTATTTAAAGAGGAAAAACAAAACAAAATAAAACAGGAGAATAAAGATATATCACTTACATGTGTAAATTACTTATGATGAATGTGATCATTGTGCATATCTTTTTTTTATAATTTTATTAAAGAGAAAAAAACAAAAATAAAACAGAATAAAGGGTAGCGACAATACAGTATTTCAAGGAAAAAAGGAGGAGTACAAAAGCAATAAAACCTAACAAATTATTACTTAACTAATTACATACTGACTTCTTGGAAATAGTTGTTCAAATTACAAAGTTAAAACATGTAAAGCAGACATTCAAACAGTGAGACTGCCAACAGCTCTGCTCCACGATCCGACAAAAACAACAATATGGTCATCTATCTTACCCACTCAAATATACATGCAATTATATCAATAGGGTAAAATTAAACACAACAAAACAGAGCTAAGCGGATCACAAGAAAGCACTGTAAGACATAAATTTCAAAGCTAGACAATTGGAGATATTCACTCTCTATCATATTGACTCTTGTTTTCTTCCAAATAGTTGTCCAGATTGTCACATATAGGGAATTCACATGAAACAAGCTAGTATGGAATTGATCTGAGCAGGATGAGGGGGACATTACAGGTCTTCAAGACCAGACATTAGGGAAGCCAAGAATGGCTGTCATAGTGTTTCTCATTCTCCTCCAAAACAGCTGTCCATACCTTAATGTGTGTTGAACTTAGACAAGGCAAAGCAAGCTAAGATCACTTTGAACAAAAAGTGATTGTTTTGCTGGACTTCACATCATGACATTATGGAATCAGCACTGGGTATTGTAGTGTCTCTTTATCTTCAAGGTAGTTGTTTATTTCAACATGTGTTATATAGTTGGTTCTCGTAAACTGTTTTTAAGCTCTACACATGCGTGAGTCTCTACATGTATTTCTGTCATTTCTATATTAGCCGGAAAAACAAAACAAAGCAAGATAAAACAATTCCTAGAAAAGCATGAGACAGAAAAGTCACACAAAACCGCAATACAAGGTGATCTACAATGGTTACCATGGTGTCTCAGCAGTATATAACAACATTAATAAAAACAAAATATTAGAGACATTATAAGGCTTCAAAAGCAAGTAATAGTCAAGCCAGAGAGAGTGGGTATCTTAGTGAATCTTATCATCTTCAGTGTAGTTGCCTATGCTCTTAGACTTGGTGCTATACATCACAACAGTTTTAAATAAAATCAGTCAATACAAAGTAGCAATCTAACAAACAAGATTCTTAGACTTGGTGCTATCCATCACAACAGTTTTAAATAAAATCAGTCAATACAAAGTAGCAATCTAACAAACCAGATTCAAATAAGATCAGCCATAATAAGACAGTATAAGTTATAAAGGGCTTCAGGTTAAGTTGATAGGAAAATTAGGGGTGGTTACCGTAATATGTCCTCTTATTTTTGGGATAGCTGACCATGTCCTCAAGTCTAGCATAAGTAGACAAACTGGAACAGCGCACAATCCATCCAAGCAGAGTGGTGAGAATAATGTAAATTTTAAATCTTTTTACCCCATTAACAGTATCCTCTGCCTCCCTTTTTTAGACAGTTCCTCCCCTTTCACTCCCATGGGGTGCACTGCTTGTTTTGGGTCCTACTGCCTCCCTATATAGAGCAGCTCAATGGACCCTATCTCCTGATCTACTCTGCCTATGTTTCTCTCTGTTAGTATTTCAAGGCCCTCTATACTAGAGATTATAGCCTGTCTTCTCTGCCTCATTTCTGCTATTCTATTTTTCTGCCAATGATAGTCTATTTTTCTCTTCCACTCCACTGTCTGCCTCGTTCACTGAGGCCTCTCTGCCACTGTTCCTGAAATGCTCGTGTTCTTGTTCTCTCTCCCTAGTATGTCCTTCAGTATTTTTTTTAGGGTTGGACTGGTGGTCACAAATTCGCCTAGCTCCGCTTTGTCATGGAATCATCTTTTTTCTCCATTAATTTCTAGAGAGAGTTTTGCGGGATACACCAATCTGGGCTGGAGATTGTTCTCCTTCAGTGCTTGAATTACATTACTCCAAGCTCTTCTTGACCTGATGGTCTATATCGAGAAGTCTGCCGTGATTTTGATGGGTTTTCCTTTATAGGTGATCTGTTTCTTTTCTCTGATGGCTTTTAATATTCTGTTCCTATATTGAATTTCTGGGATCTTGATTATTATGTGTCTGGGTGTAGCTCTGTTTGGGTTGTAGGTGGTTGGAGTTCTGTATGCTTCATACTTCTTCATATCATTTCTTTTTTTATGCTTGGAAAATTTTCTTTAATAATTTCTGTGAATAATCTTTGTAATTCCTCTGGTTTGATTCCTGCTTCTTCATTCACATACTTTATTCTTGTTATAGATCCTCTTGTCATCCTCCAGTCTTTGTATCTTTACTGCCTGCTCCCTTGTTATTTTTAAGAGATCTTCCCTTTCATGACCCCACATTGCAAACCTGTGTTCAATTTTTGATAGTCTATCTTTGGTTTCTTTCAAGCAGTTTTGCCAGCTTTCTATGGAGTCTTTAGTTTCCTGATAATCTCTTTGAATCTGTTTCATAAATTCTAGGTTTTTTTTGAATTCCTCATTAAATTTTTCTCTCCATTTGTGTTCCTCCATTCTTCTGTCTGTGTCTTCTTGAGAGGTGCCCAGTCCTTCTTTTATTAATCTACTTATCTCTTGTTTCATTTGAATTAATATTTCAGT
>PVJX010020335.1:0-33489 GCA_004027295.1 Dolichotis patagonum | reverse complement strand
GAAATTGAAAGGGAAGCAATTCTTCCTAAGTCATTCCTGGAAGCAAATATTACTCTAGTACCAAAACCTGAGAAAGACCCAACTAAAAAAGAGAACTATAGGCCAATCTCCCTAATGAACATAGATGCAAAAATTCTCAATAAAATATTAGCAAACAGGATGCAGCAAATCATCAAGAAGATTATTCACCCCGACCAAGAGGGATTCATCCCAGGAATGCAGGGATAGTTCAACATACATAAATCAATAAATGTAATTCACCATATCAATACAGTCAAAAGGAAGAACCACATGATCATCTCTATAGATGCAGAAAAAGCTTTTGATAAGGTCCAACACTCATTCATGATAAGAACCTTACAGAGAATTGGAATAGATGGTCTTTACCTCAATATGATAAAGGCCATATATCACAAACCTACAGCCAGTGTCATATTAAATGGCCCAAAACTGAAAGCCTTTACCTTAAAATCAGGTACAAGACAAGGATATACCCCGTCACCACTCCTATTCAACATAGTACTGGAAATACTAGCCAGAGCAATTAGACAAGAGAGAGAAATAAAAGGAGTAAAGATAGGAAAAGAGGAAGTTAAATTATCATTATTTGCAGATGACATGATTCTTTACATAGAAGTTCCCCAAAATTCCATTGAAAACCTCCTAGATATAATAAATAAATTCAGCAAGGTAGCTGGATACAAACTCAATACTCAAATATCAATAGCATTCCTATACACTAACAACAAAAATACTGAAAGAGAGGTAAGAGAAGCCACACCCTTTACACTAGCATCCAAAAAAATGAAATACTTAGGAATTAATCTCACAAAAGAAATAAAAGAGCTACATAAGGAAAATTATAATACCCTGAAAAAAGAAATTGAAGAGGACCTCAGAAAATGGAAAGACATTCCCTGTTCATGGATAGGAAGAACAAACATTGTGAAAATGACTATTCTCTCAAAATTAATATACAGATTCAATGCAATCCCAATCAAAATACCACTAAGATACCTCATAGATCTAGAGAAAATGACCCCTAAAATTCATCTGGAACCAGAAGAGACCTAGAATAGCAAAGGTGATTCTAAGCAGCAAAGCCAAGGCAGGAGGCATCACAATCCCTGATTTGAAATTATACTACAAAGCAACAGTAATAAAATCAACATGGTACTGGAATAAAACCAGAACTGAAGATCAATGGAATATATCGGAAGATACAACCACAACCACAAACTCACTCAACCACCTTATCTTTGATAAAGGGGCCAAACATGTTCACTGGAACAACGCCAGCCTCTTCAACAGATGGTGCTGGAAAAATTTGCTATTCATATGCAGAAGACTAAACCTAGATCCATGCCTATCACCATGTACTAAACTAAAATCTAAATGGATCAAAGTTCTAAATATTACAAAAGAAACACTAAATCTGTTGGAAGACAAAGTAGGTAAAAACCTTGAAGATATAGGGGTAGGTAGAGAATTGATGAACAAGAATCAAACTGCACGGGAAATACTTCCCAGAATCAATAACTGGGACCACATCTTATTAAAGAGTTTCTGCACGTCAAAAGAGATTTCCAGCAGAGTGAAAAGAAAACCCACAAATCGGGAAAAAATCTTAATGGATTGTCCCTCAGACAAAGGACTTCTGTCTAGAACTTATAAAGAATTAAAAAAAATCAGACCAGCGAAATTCAAAGACTCAATCCAAAAATGGGCATCTGAAATGAATACACAGTCCTCAGATTAATAAATACGAATGGCAAATAAATACATGAAAAAATGTTCATCATCATTAGCCATGAGAGAAATGCAAATTAAAACCACACTGAGATTCCATCTCACTCCAGAAATATTGGCCAAGATAGAAAAAACTATCAACAACAAGTGCTGAAGAGGCTGTGGAGAAAAAGGAACTCTTCTGCACTGTTGATGGGAGTGTAGACTCGTGCAACCACTGTAGAGGTCAGTCTGGAGATTCCTCAAAATGCTGGGTTTGGAGGTGTCGTTTGACCCAGCTATTTCACTTCTAGGCATATTCCCAGAAGATCTGAAAACATCATACCACAGTGATATATGTGCACCCATGTTTATAGCAGCACAATTTGTAACAGCCAGATCTTGGAAACAACCTAATGCCCATCAACTGAGGAATGGATAAAAAAGTTGTGGTATTTCTATACAATGGAGTATTGCTCAGCTATAAAGAATGATCACATTGAGATATTTATAAATAAATGGACACGACTTGAGACCATACTCATAAGAGAAATAAACCAGACTCACATGTGTAAATACCGTATAGTCTCCCTAGTATGAGAGTTGATAAGAGTATATAAGATTTTATGGTAAGCATGAGTCCCCATCTCATAGCTTTGAAGCCTTTCAATATTTTCATTCATCAGTTGGAACGGTTTTATTCTGTTTTGTTTGACTATATCATGTGTGATGGTATGAACAGCTGTTTTGAAGAGAACAAAACATTATGACAGCTATTGCTGATTTAATATCATCCTTCTTAGAAGTCTTACTATGCTTCTATTCTTCTACTACCATTGGTTCCATCTACAACATTATGTCTTATTGGGATTTGAATATGTGTGAAAGTATAAACAAAAATTTTTTTATCAAAAATGAGATATTATAGTACCCATTGATCATTCTCTGTTATTCAGTTCAGAATGCCCTGTAATTCTTTCACTCTTTGAATGGTTTTATAATATTTTGTTATGTTTGATATTATTGTATTTGAAACTATGCTCAACTATAGCAGAGAAAGAGATATTATGATAGCTACTGTTAATGTCTGGTTGTCTTAATGTAAAGTACTGTGCTGCCTATGTTGTCCTGTTCTGATGTGCTCTGTTCTGCCCTCTTTTGTTTTATTCTCTTTAAAATTAAAAAAAAAAGTATAACTATACTGGCTGCATCTATGAGCATTCAGAGCATGCTATGTAAGACAAAGTGGCCTCTAAAATTCCATTTAACACTTGGCTACTCTCTATGTATCTATACACTGCTTAATTACATCTACAGTAATCACATTGAGGATAAATTACTAACATCTGAATATACTGGAGATCTATTTTCCATGAAACACATTTTATAATGCTTTCAAAAAGCCCTGCCTAATGAGACTTACACTAGACAGTGTGATTTCTTCCTCCGAGTAGCTGGTAAAGCCCTTTGCCTAATGTCCTCCCCTGTTCTGAGCTCTCGGCATGGAGAAGATGCCCTCAGCTAGATACCGCATCTCCCGCCACATCCCTTCTGCCCACCCTGGAAGGCTGACCTCTCTGGTCTGCAGCAGTGCTCTCCTTGCTGTGTCTTGCAGTTGGGTTCAGCTGATGGGGGGGGGGGCAGTCGGGTGTCTCTCTGTCCACATCCTTTCCAGCAGAGCCACTGCAGTCCTGCCAAACCCCTCAGGTGCAGGTGCAGCTCTCCGAGTCCCTGAATTCTGCTAACTTTCCCCACACCAGCCCTTGCTTCCCTAGTCCCTGTCCTATCTTCCTCCTGTAGATCCTTACCCTGTGCCCATACATGGCGCAGGGCCCCTGTCAAACTCTCCCCAATTTTGGGACCGTCTTTTTCTTGCTGGGGCCCCAGCTATTGTGTGTGTTCACTGGCTCACATATCCCTCTGAGAGCTCTGAAGCCTACTCCCCCAAAGCAACATTTCCTACTTTACCAGACACAGCTGATTAGGCCAGGTCTGGTCATATGACTGAGCATGTCCCAACAGGTTGGCTGATTATCTGTGACTTGCAGGATCTGCCTCAACATATGAGCTTTGTCAGTCCAACTGATCTCTTAGGAATGGAAAATGGGTAGGCAGACACTAGAGGGCTGCGGCCATGGCAATATATGTGTAGGAATCAGGAGGCAAGCCAGTGCTGCGACTTAGGGAGATCTGTTTCCTGGGCAAATAACTGCTGTTTTTACTAGCAAAGGAAAGAGACTGAGGAGCATGGAAAAGCTGAGAGAAAAAGATACTATTCCCAAGGCTGCTTTGGTTCTCAGGGAGCTTCTCCTCCAGGGAACCCAACTAGAAACTCTTTCTGGATGGTCCCAATTGCCATGAGACCACTACGTCTACACAAAACCCCTTTTTGCTTGGACAAACCTGAGTGGCTCTTTCTTAATAAAAAAAGGAGTTGCACAATTGCTAAGGTAAAATTTATTTTATACCATATGCCAGGTACTGTGCTAGGTACTGAAAACGGCTATGAACAAAAAAAACAAAACAGGGTTTTTATCTTCAGCAGGCTGACAACCAAACATTGCTAGATGTGAAATGTTGAGGGAGAGGAAAATATCCTTGAAAAAGTAAAAGCGAAATCAGAGAGAATCTTGGAGTCAGGAAGTTCTCTTAAAAATGTTCATGAACACTAAAACTAGCAACTATTGCCCTGATCTTGTACAGTCTGCAGGATCTAGCTGAGTTTCTACCTTGCTCTAATCTTGTTTATTTGTGAGGAGGAAGACTGTAGGCCAGGCAGGCTGGATCTAAGATGGCTGCGAGAGTGACTATCAGACAACCTCTGTTTATCATAAAGCTGCATGCCAAATGACACAGCCCAGCACCACGACATTTGGCAATTGTCCTGATGGTCACCAGAAAGAAACATAAAAGGATCAAAAAGAGGTGCTACCCTCATTTCCACAAGATATTTCCCCATTTTCCCTAAAAGACACAAATATTCTCCCCTTTTATTCACCTATCCTTCTCCCTCTTTCACCATATCTCTATAATAAATGAAAAATAATTTTACACAATGAAGTTCTTATACTTCTCAAACAGATACCATAATGAAAATCAGGGAAAGATGGAATAAATATCCTGTGTTAACATAAAAGAAATATGGCCACAAAGTATAAGCATAATTCTGCATTAGATGCTACAGGGGAAAACATTTTCTATTTCTCAAAAAACACTTGGGAATTGTAGGGATGAGGGAAATGAGCTATAGAACACTTATGTAAAGACAGTTGGACCACACCATCTATGGATTCCACATCCACAGATTCAATCCACCATGATTAAAAATATTAAAAATATCTGAAAACAAATTATATCTTCACTGAACATGTATAGATTTCTGTTCCTGCCATTATCCCTTAAACAATATAGAATAATACCTCCTTACCTAGTATTTACATTGTATTATTATAACTTAGAGATGATTTAAAGCATTTGAAAGAATATGAATAGGTTTTATGGATATATTATACCATTTAATATAAAAGACTTAACATTTGATGTTCTTAATATTTGATATTTTGGGTATCCACAGAGATCACGGCCCCAATCCTCCTCACCAGGGGACCTAGTGACAACTGTATTTTTGTGAAGACATGGGACCAGAGGCACATAACCAGCTTCCCAGTGTATATCATGCTATTTCCCAACTGTAAGTTTTATTTCTAGTTTGCTGCTATTTCAATATTATCATCAGTTCACCCAAAGACGAAGTTTACCTATGGCACTGTGACATATTCAACAACAAATCTATTTCTGGTCTCAAGGGTTCCGACACCCATGGAAGATATAGTGCTATCACACGAACTTACTAAAATGAGAACACATCACAGGTAACACATCCATCACCCAGCGAGTTTCCCAACTGTGTTCAAATCCACTGTCTGTCAATGTTTCAAAAACACAAATAGACAGTCAGTGGTTGCATTTTGGCAGAATCATCTCTGATGAAAGGTCCATATTTTTTAATTTAAAAGTATTTCAAAGGACAAGAAATGTTTTGAAAATACTGGGAGGCTAAGGGAAAACAAATATTTATTCAGAAACTGGGTATAAATCACTGATAGATGGCTTAATTTGGTGTCCAGTAAAAATAAAGAAATAAATAGAAAATTTTTAACCTGCATTAGACTTTATGGTGGGCTACAAAAGCTTAATTCAGACTCTAGTGAGCTGCACAGAAAGATGTATATTATGCAACAGCAACTGAAATGAACTGGCATCACCAATGAGGAAAAAATAAAAGCAACTTCTACTGACAAATTTACTGACTTTCACACCTTTTGGTTTTCCTCCAAGATAAGAAAGCATTTTGATACTTGGTATTGCTTCTTGGTCTTAAGATGAGTGCCCAGCATTTTTTATTAAATCTGAGTGTCTCTTCCTCCTTCATTTATTCACAACTTCCAATATCAGAATTTTCTTAATTGGTGGATATTTCTTTATATTCCTTGTTTTTCTTATTTATTTTCCATTTAATCAAAGTGTTGTGCCATTTAATAAAATGTCAGGTACATATTGTAAGACATGGTTCAACTGAACATTTTCATCTTTGACTTGAAAGATTAGAATAAAAGCCAGCTTCATTGAACATGGGAAAATACTAATTGCAGTGGGAAGATTTTAAAGACTCTATGAAAAGTAAAATAAACTGTGGTTGTCACTTTAACACATGAAAGAAATAAAAACAAAAATGTATGATAAAGATTACTGTATTATCTAAATGAAACTAAACATTAAATAATATACACATCACAAATACTGTGTATATTGCACAACTGTAAGAAAAAAACATTAGCATATAAACACTAATTAAAACATATAAGCTAATTTAATCCTCACAAAAACTTTTAAAGGTGTGTACCAATATTATATATTTGTTTTACAGATGTCACAAAGAGGTTTAGTAACTTGCTCACATTCCCACAGTGATTATCACAATTGGGACTTAAACCCAAGCAGTCTGGCTCCAAAGACCATGTTTCTAATCACATTTAATCAGTCAGGAAATATTTCAAAATGCATGAGTGTTATGTTTTCAATACATGCTATACTGTACCAGTCAACTTTTAGTACAGTAACAGACAATCCCATTTCCTCCTGGCTTACAGGAGAAACGTTTATTTTTTACATACATCACAAGAGAGCTTGTATTGACCTTGACTCTAATCTTGGGCTCCAGGTAGCTCACCTCAGCTCAACAGTGTGTGTTTGCTTGTAGAACCATGATGAAGGAAGAGCTCGTCCCTGCGGCTTGCAGTGGACAGAATTCAAGAGCAGTGTAGGTAAGCTGAGAAGAACACAGCCAGTTACTGCCTCTTCTTGAAACAAGGCAAATGTGTAGTCTGCTCACATCCTATTGGCCAAAGAAAGTCATAAAGTCAAGCATAAAGTCAATACGGGAGGAGGCTGTCTACTCCTCCCATAGATGCATAGATTAGATAGAAGGAATGAATGGTTGAGAACAATAATTTATCTCAAGGTCTTGACCTAACTAAATGACCTCTCATAGTTAAATTAAGAACAAGACTGAAAAATAATCAGAAAACCATCCTCATTTTGCAAAGTACCAGTGAAACTTGTGCACATAGGAACTGTGTTCTTGCTTTGCAAGATTTGTGTGTTAACTGAGGTTTGGTCATATAGTGCCATGTAAAACAAGTACTGCTTTACCTAACACTAATACTTAACAGTAAATGCTCAATTGTAAAATGAGGTTCTTGGTCAAGTTCCAATGGAGCATTTAAAATAAAATTCAAACCACGCATGCAAAACCCTAAGTCACCTGGGTTTTGCTCACCCTTCTCTCTTGCCTTAATCTTTCCTCTTTTCCACTTTATCTCCCAGGGTTTTACACCAAGTTCATTGGTATTCAGGACCTTTAAATATACAGTTTTCTCTGCCCACAGTCGTTTTCCCCAGATCTTCATAAGAATGGCTCTTAGGTATTTAAATTCCAGCTACAAGTTGATTTCTTCAGAGAGAATTCCCCTGACCAGTTCACGCAAATGAGCTCACCACCACCACTTCACTCTCAAGTACACTATCCTGATTTGTTTTCCATATAGGTCTTATCATTGTTTGAGATTCATATATATATTTACATATTAACAATTTGTCTCTTCCACCAGAATGTAAGCTTCAAAGAACAAGAAACTTGCATAACTTACCATTCCATGCTTCTTGTCTAGGACATTGTCTGGTGGTATCATACTAGATGTGAAATCAGAGTTACTGAATGAACAAATGTGGAAAAGCCATCTAAAGCTTTGCAGATATGACTTATGTTTTATTTCAAATGACTGGGAAATATTTTCACAATTTTTGTATATGATTTATATGAATTCTACAATTGTTGTATATGCATAACTGTATATAGGTACTGGACTTCTCCAGTACTTAAATAATTGTATATGAATTCTACAATCATTCCTTGTGCTTTCTTAACCTAATTTTGTCTTCTGGGGAGCAAGGATCACGCTCATAATCAACAACTCCCATCCTTAGATATATTTCAAAATCATCATCTGAGAGGTGTGGGAAGAATTTTGTAAAACACTGCTATCCTGACTCTGAGGAATTTTGATTTAACAGGTCCACTCTGAGGCCTTGACTCAAGATCTTCACTGACTCCCCGGCAATTTGAATGCTCAGAGAAAATTAAAAGCCACAAGTCTCAGTGTTATTGAAAGCATAGCAGAGATTCAGAAATTTCATGTTGGCTCTTGAAATGTGACTGATCTGAGTCATTTTGACCATGTCTGACACATAATAAGTACTCAATCTGTGTGTGAACTTGCTTCCTAGTAAATATTTAGTGAACAAATAATTGAATGATTTAACCAAAGTATATAGGAGATTAGAGGAGGCACAGGTGAGGGAGGGTATCCTGGTGCTAGGAAGACCTCTACAATGGGCAGTAAGCATGAACTGAGCTCCACTTCTCTTATTTATAAAATATTTTATAACCCCGGGACATCCAGATTAGAAAGGTTCATTGGAACCATCTTGACTAGTAGTTCACAATATTTTTTTCTGTTTAACAATTCTTTAGAATTTGATGATAGTTTTTGACCTCTTCTTTAAAAAGTAATAAATCCATAAATATATATCCACTTTGAGCAGGTTTGGAGAGCTCCTAAATGATCATTTCCCAAGCTAAAATCCAGCTCAGCATCCCCATTGATAAAATAGGAAACAAAAGCCCAGAGAAAGCAAGTGTCTGACTACTCCTATCATAAATCAATTTATGCAGCAAGTAGATTAGAACTGAGTTCCCCTGATGCTACATGCAATTGCCAATCTTTCTTTATATAGTCACTAAGGATAAAGTTAAGAGGATAAATGTGTAGCTAATTATTTTGTGTTTCCTATTCCATTCCCTCGACTTCTTAAACTTCATACACCATAAAATTCCAATAGCTAATCTAACCCCAGAGCTGTGACACTTCATTAAAAACTGGAAAATTGAAATTCTAGAGCAACCAAGTCTTCCAAATCTACTACTTTCTCACATTAATCTCTGTGAACAGAGTAGTGGAAAGTGGCCTCAGGTAAATCAGAGTAATCCTGAAATGAGGGTCAGCCAGTGACCATCCTCAGAGCCACCATCTCCACTGGCCCATATTTGTGAACATGCACAGCTGAGAGGGCAAAAGTTGAATTCTATCACTCCAGATGTCAGGTTGAGCAACCCCCGAAATAAGCATGGCAGTTAGCTGGATAGCAGGTGTTCCGAACAGTATCTGAGCACAGAAAGCAACAGGAAACATGAGATCAAAGGATTTGTGGATTTTAAGAGGACAGTAAATTAATGTCTACTTGCCCCAGCTGGGCCTGAATCTTCAAAACCTCATAGTAAAGCATGACTGATTAAGGAAAGCTGATAGACTCACCTAAATGAGTATCAGGCTCATTTCTGTCTTGGAAAAGGATACCATAGACAAGGTCATGGGGTACTAGGTGCCAACTATGTAATTTCAGTGAGGCACAACAAACTCATACACAATTTACATAGAGAGGATTTATTGCTCACAGGAAGCAAGGGACAGGAGAAGTCCAGTATCTATTATGTGCCAGTCCCCCAAAGTTCAAGAAAGCTGCAAGCATAGGTGGATTCTCAACTATGAGTCCCCTACTGGTCCACAGCTAAAGGGTCCTGAAAGGCATCCCACCCTGGTTTGTATAACAAAAGGACAACAGGAATCACTAAGCTAAAGCTTTGAAGATATCTCACTTCCAAGTGAGCTAAAAATAAAACCTGGGCTGTTTGGGCAGTTCCTTCTGTTATTCAAGATACTATATTTCCCAGAGGGGGCAAGGACAAGGTCTGAGCTGTTGCACAGTTCTGTATCTTGGGATACCACACTACCAACACATTCCAGTAATTTCCAGAGAATTACATGCAAAAATGGGAAGACAACTGGGTAAAAACCTGGGACACTTACAGATTGCGCTGCAGATGCAGGTACGATTCCATGAATAGTTCAAAAGATACAGACGTGAGTCACCTGATATCTGATTCTTCTACTCCTCACTTCTGCAGCTCTTCTAGAAAGTCACACTTATCAGCACCACTGCAAGGACTAAAGAAAAGAAGGAAATTCAAGTGAATCACTTGGGAGAACTATGACAGAAGAACTGGTATCTTCATCCAAAATGGCATTTAAGGATGTCAGATACACATGTCTTCCAGTTACTCACACATGTGTGATTCACTTTGCATAGCACAAAGACTCAAAATACAAAATGAAGTTATTAGACCAGTGAATGACCCATCTTTCCCAGAAAATGTTAATGGATACCATGAAGGAACATAGTAAGCATCCAATTAATAGCAGGTCCCTCTCTATGTCTGTCACAATTACATTATGCCATCAGTCAATTATCAAGATTTCTATGTACTATCTCCAAACCTAATGCTTTTGTTTTTAGTAAAATGTTTTGAATGTATGCACTATTTGCTTTTATTTTTAGTAAAATATTTTTAATGTATGCACGATTTGAATAATTAATTCTTTGTATTTGTTTCCTTAATTATATGAGATTTAAGAATAGATTAATTAGGTACACATAATAAATAATACACTAGTGAAATGCAGCACAATATCAGGTTCTTGTAGCCACTCTGCATGGTAGACACGTCTCATCTAGTGGCTTAGTATGCCTTTCATTTGAAATAACTCAGTTCCTAAACATGGCACTTAGACAACATGCATAAATTGTCATACATTTTACATACAATAAATAGTTTCTGCCAAGTTGTTGAGGTATATAAATTGAAATTTCCCCCTACCATGGATGTCAAAAAGTTATGCTAACATTCACTGAGGAGGGCAAGTATAAGCGATGCGTGGCATAGTGGCAGACCAGCAAACGTGAACTGCCCATTTGCCTCTCATACTCCACCTTCAGGGTCAAAGCCTTATCCTTATCCTTATCCAAGTTGGTAAATATATGATATTTTATGGGGAGATGTTATAATAGGCCTCCCCTGCTGGCCTATTGAGACGTTCAGGACCCTGTTGTTCATAAGCTCTCATTCATTTCCTACTGTGGTCAAAGTCAACTCCTTTCTACTGGCATGAGACATGCTGAGCAAGCCCCTGCCTTTATATATTAGGCAAGGCTTTAGGGCCAAAGTTCAGCGTGATTTCCACCTGGTAAATAGCTTAGTTGTGAGACATGAGGATTGACCCACCGGATTAGAGGTGCCTCAGCAGCCTGCCCCACGCCTGCTTCCTTCTCATCCTCACTTCAATTCTTTTTCAGCTTTTCAAAAGCAAGTTCATTGCAACAACTGAACTGCAGAAAGTGCCTGAGGAAAAGAATTCTAAGAAAGCATTTATCCCTTGGTTTCATGTAGATGATTTCTTCCTTCTCCTTATTTTAAAATTTTTCTCCTACAGATATGGCCTCATAGGCATTGCTGAATGTCGATTTTATCTTCAGCCATATCAGAGTACCAGGTCCTGAAGAAGCTGCTGGAGTGGGTAGCACCTTGAAATGGGCAGTCACAATACTGATATTCGATAGCAAGACTTATGACAGTGACCTGAAAAAATAATAAACTTTGGTTCCTCAAAACATGATTAGGAGCTGCCCTTTTAAAACAATCTTTGCACATTACACAGTGGGAAGGTGGGGGAGCATCCAAAGAAATAATTGCTTTATGGGTTTAGCCAGGACATGATCCATCCAGAAGGCATGGCAGGAAAAGCAAGATAAATTGGCACACTAGCTGCAATTATAGATTTTCTAAATCCATGCAAGTTGATATTTGGTCTTGGGGCTAAAAAATATTCAGCACAAAGCTGCCATCCTTGTAATCTTCTTTGCGAACTAGTCTGGTTCACCTGCAAATGATAACAAGGGGGCATTTCAGTCTAATTTTCTCATTCATCACAGATAGCTTGAAAATGTTCCTTTTACTGAAGTGTTTTTCCTGATATTTATCTGAAGTGAATGTTAGAAATAGACTAATTAATGTAGGCATCTCAAAGAGATCTCAAGGGGCAAAAGTACCTGAAATATCTGAGGCTCCCACTAGCTGCCCTGCCTGATAAGGGTACCGAGAGTCTGTTGGTGTTGGTAACAAGCATCATTAGACATTCCATACTTTGAGTCATTTTCATTCATATAGAAAGGACCTTTCAGAAGGACAGACCACTGATTCCCTGTAGTTTAAAGGAAAGATGCATTATGCGGCTCTCTCATTTGAATGATATAAGACTCAGAGATAAGCATTTTCTCTCTGTGATAAGCTGAGAAGCCCATATTAGCCAAAGAACTATTTCTTGAAAGAGTACTCATTTGCATACTTAGCAGCTGCTAGAAAAGACATGCGCATGCATCCAGGGTCTAAAGTGAACCAGACTTCCAAACTTCAAGGAAAGACTTGAAAGCATAACCCCTGTAGAAGGCTGGCTACTTACTAGATGCTAATATTAATGGTGTCATTAATTTCCAATGTTAGACCCATTCATTCCAGAATCCCACTGAAACCTGAGTGAAGGTAGAATGAGAACATTTTTAAACACATAATCCAAGAAGAAGAGTTACAAAGCAAGTTGCCTAGGGTGAATACATTTTTCTACTTGAAAACTAGACCAGCCAGGAAAAAGGAAATTATTTGGTAATGACATCAGCTGTGCGAGCCAGTTAGCGCCTTCATTTGTTGCCAACCGTCAGCATGTCTCTTGTGGGCACAGGTGACATTCTTGAGAGAGTTGGGGAACACGAGGGACTTAATATATACAGTGTCATAGCAACACTGTTACCAAAAGAGCAAGTTAGCAGATCTTCCATTTTCTCCTGTTCGTTCTCACACAGCAAAAGAACGGAAGAGACTCCAGACAAAATAAGAAGGCCACAGTGGGCCTTCAGGAAGGAGAGAGCCAGCCAAAACACTCGGTAGGAAGATATTAACCAGAGACTGGCCAACAGGAAATAAAACAGCATGGGCAGGGAGCAAGGCAAGCTGGGAGTGGAAAGGAGTCAAGTGCGTGGACAGTGGGATGATCATGAAGTGGCTGAGCTAACGTCAGTCATGATGCACCTCTAAGGGTGAGAGTGAGCAGGGCTTTAGGAGCAGAGCATGAGGCCGAATCAGAGAAAAACAGAAAATGAGATGAAAATGGGAACATGGGCAGAAACAGAGGCAATTAGAGATACAGCAGGAGGATCAGAGTCCTCATGGTCCATGACTGTATCAGGCTACTATTCTAATATGGGATACAGGAAGGTAATATGAAATAGCTCTAAAAAACAAAGGTATGATTATATAAAAGTACCCCAAATTGCTAAAGATTTGGAATTATAGAGAAGTGGTTGCTAGTCTATCTGAATATCCATTCAAAACCATTATGTTGTCACAAACTCTGCAACACTAGTAATCCTATTTGATTCTCATAACAAGATCTATGTGAGGAGATAGTTGCAATGGCTCATTTTATATGTGGCCTTGGCTTGTCCACAGGGAGCCCAGCTATTTGGCCAGATATTATTCTGGGTGTTTCTCTGAGGGTGTCTTGCATGAATAGAATACATTGCTTGTCCTAAAATGAGCACGCTTCTCCCCAGCAGTGGAAGACCTGTATAAAAGTCTGGCTCTTCCCAAATAAGAGGGACCTACCTCATCATGGCTAACTACTTTTAAACAGAGCCATTGACATTTTCCTCCTTGCTACCTAACCTGAAACTTCAGCTTACCTGGTTAAGCTTGCTGACTTGCCTTGCACACCTTGGAATTTATCAGCCTCCATAACTTTTTAGCCAATTTATTATAAATAAATCTCTCCCACCAAAGCCCACAGCAGGGGTCTCTCCCCCATCTAAACACTATTGATTGTGTTTTCCTGGAACACCCTGACTAATACAATAATATTACCACCACTCTGTAATAAGAAAACTGTGTTCCAGAGATTTAGTGGCACTAGGAGGTCACATGAGCACTATGGCAAACCACTGCTTGAACTATCTTCCAACATGAAGCCATGTGGAGTTGCTCTTCCTCATAGCTAGATTAAAAGCATAAGTAGATGTAAAAGCATAGGTAGATATAAAAGCTCATGTCATAATTAATGGACTTCACTTTTAAGAACAGTTTTACATTTAACTGAGCAGAGAGTACAGAGAGTTCTCATGCACCCTCCCACAGTGTCTTCTATTATTAACACTTTACCTAGTAGGGTACATTTGCTAAAATTAATGAACATGTAATGATATATTATTAACTGAAGTTCACTTTTCATTTGAGTTTCTTAGTTTTTACCTAAGGTTCTTCTATTCCCAGATTCCCATTACATTTAGTTGTTGTATCTCCTTAGAACTGTCTCTATAGCTTTTTTTTCCAAGAGTGCCTTTGTTTTCATTGGCTTCAGCTTCTTGGGGAAGCATTGATCAGGTATGTGGTGGGATGCCCTTCTATAGGAATTTCCTGGGGTTTTTTCCATGACTATCTAGGAGTTCTGGGTTTTGAAGAGGAAGATTTTAAAGGTACAGTGCCATTTTCATGCCATTATATCATGGGTGCACACTAGTGACATGGCTTATGGTGGCTGATGTTGACAGTGATTAGTTCGTATTTACTGGGTATCGATTCATCTCTCCATGAACACTTATGCTGTCTCCATGTCTTGGCTGCTGGCTGTGAAAAGTGCTGCAACAAACATGAAAGTGAAGACATCTCTTTGACACCCTGGAGTATAAGACAATTTTATTTTTAATATTTTGAGGCATCTCCATGATGTGTTGCAAAGATTTACATGCCCACCAACAATGTACAGGTTGATCAAAATATGTGGTGAACATTTCAATTTAAAAAATGTATTTAGTAAAAGATACAATGCCATAAATACTCCCCCTCTCTATGAGCACCTTCATCTTATTGTTCTTGCCAGTTTCTGAATGAGTTCTGGAAGCTCTCTTTTGTGAATGTCTCTGAGGTATGGTTTTTTAAAATATGGTAAATAGTGTTTCTTTGTGATATCCAACAGAAAACTGGGTTCATAAAATCATTATGATGTGTCTTCATCAGCCTTATTCACCGGATCTGATACTCTGCAACTTCTGCCTCTTCCTCTAAGACAAAATGAACATGAAAAGTAACAATTTGAATCAGTTCAGGACATCAGGGCAGCCACAACACAGCAACTAAAGATGCTCAAGAAAGCAGACTTTCAGAACTGCTTCAGAAAGTGGTAAGAATAATAGGATAAGTGCATTTGAAGTGAGGGGTAGTAATTTGAGGTGGATAATGGAAATTTGTCTTTTACCATCATTTTAATCAAGTTGGGGAAGTCCCCCTCTATTCCTCCTTTATAGAGAATTTTTATCATGAATAAATATTGTATTTTGTCACTTTTTTCTGCATCAATTGATACAATCATACAATTCTTCTTCCATAACCTTTTGATATGAGAGATCACTTTCACCCTCTAAGTCTCAGTTTTAAATGGCAAACCACAGTCGTATACCTGGAATAAACTGCTCTTGATACTGGTACATAATTCTTTTCATATTTTTGGATTTGAGATTTTATAGCTTTTTCAGACACATTCAGACAATAATGACCAGTCTCATTCTTCCAGGTATTAAAATGTTCTGTTAATATTATTTATACCATTCTTCCAGTATAACATGAAAACTTTAATTTTACATTGTTTTTACAACAATCTTGCCTTCCTGGTTTATCCCTACCTCAAACTGAGAAGTCAGCAGGAAAGAGGACAAACTTGGTAAATTGTTTAGTATTCTCTAAATCACTCCTTCCCTACTCACTAGCTAAAATTTTTGGATACTGATATGTTGGCCTGTGGCAGAGAAAAAAGAAAGAAAGCATCAGTTTTCATCACTCTGTGATGTGCTGTGAACTGTGACACGTCTTATGAATATTTGTGTGCTGACTCTCTTGTGAGGCACTTTTTAGGATTCTTTGGAATATAAATCCCACGCTGGGAGGTCCCCTCCCTGCAGATCCTCTGACTGTCCTCTCCCGATACTCTCCTCAGCCCTTGGATCCATGTGGTCCTTCTTTCTGTTGGGGCAACCTCAACATTCCATGTGTTCCCCTTGAGTAGGAATCCTTCCAAAGATATACAGGCCTGCTTCTCCCCGCCAGGATGTCGGCTTTAGGTCTGGAGGAAACACATATACACTTGTCCTTACAGCTTCTGGACTTTAGGGAGCTACCAATGCTACCTTAAGTTTCATTCTCCGGGATGGAACTCTAAGTATTGACTGCAAGTTAGAAACCTGTCATATCCTTCAAAGTCAAGAGTCATAGAAATATGTCCAAATAATCTGCTTAAAAGTTAATGTAAGGTAAAAAGAAGACCCACACTCATCCTTCCTTTCCAGTTAAAATATAAACCATATGCATGCAATGTAAAATGATGTCTTTCTTCAGGAATTCTCAGTTTCCTCTTGCAAAGCCTGAAGGTGAGTGATAAGCTAATTAAGGGAGCTCTTTCTTTTGTCACGTTAATTGTACGGGTATCTTGCTCCCCAAAATGATACTCTTCCATTGTCAAAAGTTGGCCAAGAAAAAAGCCCATAAGAACTTGAAACAGAGTGAAGATGGTATTTCCCTCTGGGAAAAGAATATTCCTACCACCAATCTTCACAGAATGAAGTCAAATTTTGTGGCAGGAAATGAAGACTCCTAAAGATGGACTTCAGCTGGGAGATGGAGAAAACTTTTCTTTGCTCTCTGGACTTTAGAGTTGTTGGTACCAGAGCTCTGAAATGCAGACAGCACAGAATCCTCCCAGAGGGCAGATGAGTTGGTCCAGGGGCATAAGGTAGGCCAGAAGGTGCCTGCTCCTCAGGGGGAAATGCAGGCTCTATTTGCAAACTCTCCAAGGGAGTTCTCACCTGAGTTATGATTGAATTACATAACTTCACCAGGATTCTTCAAGCTCCAATTTATTATCAAAAGTATCCTGGGCCTTGCTGTTCATTGAAAAATCCAAATACTTTCCCCTTATTTGGAAAAAGAAATAACAGGAAAGCAATGACCCCTTCCTATCCACTGTCCCTTAGCTGAAGCCAGATGGGTGGTGGCAACTGGTGGCACCAGCAGCATGATCGTTTAGCACCCTGAGAAGGAGGCAGGGATGGAGAACACAAGGGCAGCAAATTAACTTTGAAATATCCTGAGATTTGGCAAAAGAGATCTCAGTAATACCTGGGATAATGGAATAGACTAACTAATGGAAATAAAGATTTGTCTATAAGCAAACACAGACTTGCTGGTTAGAGTAGCAAGCAGTTAAAACTTAGGTCAAAGTCAAGACCAGAGTCCAAAACAGTGGAGACTATTGAGCTTGGAATTTCCTCATAGAAACAATTGATCTCTTCTCTCCATCTCTTCCCTAGGGATCAGCAGTAAATGTCTTAAGGTAAAAATGGCTTCTGCATTTGCCTTTGATGCAGTTATAGAAGGTACAAGGAAAATCAAGGACAGCATGTAGCTATCCATCAATTTCTCAGGGAAAAGAATCCTAAGGGGTTAGGGGAAATGGCAACTTCATCCCAGAAGACAAAAGGTGGAGAAGAAAGAGGGGCTTGGTCTGAGGAGACTCCCTCTCTCTTCCAAAAAAGAATCTAAAAATAACATCCCCCCAAAATAAGAAACCTGGGTCTTGTAATCCTGAGGCAGTCTCCTGTTTCTAAAGTTTATTAGCTGTGTGACTCCCATCAATTTGTCCCTGAGCCTCAGGTCCTTCACCTCTGAGGTACAGCTAACATTCTGCTACTGAAATTAATTGGGAAAATATTAAAAGCACATGGAATAGAATGTACACTCAGCAAAAGTATTTATTAAAGAAAATGCTATTAAGTATGCCATGGAGACAATATTTCTGCTTAATCAAAACCCTTAGTGAGGACCTAGGATGTCAAGAGAAAGAAATTTGAAAAAAGTCTACTGTAGATTTTCAGAAAATTCACTAATTTTGGAGATCTTTAAGTAACCACAACTATTAACAGCACTCTCATTGAAAGTGAGGTTTATCTCCTCCTCTCCTGAAACTTTGTGGACTTTTTATTACTTTAGCATATAAATTCTTATGAAAGTGATGCTAGGTGACTGAGATACAGTCACCAGTGACCACATAACTTCTACTACACTGCTTTCGATGCTTGCTCTTGGGAGAAGTTGGCCAACATACAAATTCAGCTATCTTGAAATCACTTTCCTAGAGAGGTCACAGGCGCCCAGCAATGCTAACAAGAATACTGTGCAGAACACCTCACTGGCCTCTATGGAAGACAGGCTTGATGCAGCAGGACTCTCCTCAGATGCAAAGTCAGGGACAAGATGAAGAACCTCATAAACAGAATGACGCTGCCAGATTCTTCCCAGAGTTCCCTAGTCCCCATTTGCTCAATCAAAACCCTAAAACTAAAACAAGCCTCCTACGCTTCTCTGTTTCTGACATCTGCACCGTGGTTTTGACGTTGATGGACAATAATTGTGTGTTTCTCATTTTTCTTCAAGGTCAATGAGCGACTCTCAGCCTTCAAACCAGGACAGACAACCAGCATACCTGTGTCCACTGCAGCTGGAGCTGCAATCTGCCAATGCCGCACACACTGGCAATCACAGGCCTCCCTGAGTTGGCACTGCAGCCCCTCTGTCGACATCTGTTTGCACAGAAAATGGATCATTGCTGGCTGAATTCATGAGCCACCAATTTGTCAGTAGTCACGCTTTTGAAGGGAGGAGAGTAAGGGTGGAAAGAAGAAATACAAATCCCATTTTTCACTCCTCTGGGGTTTGATGTCTGTTTCACTGCTGTTAAGATTTTTGAGAGATAGCAAGTGCCTGAGAAAAATAGGATGGCAAAGAGAGAGCAGTACAAATCAGTTTCCATAGCAACTTCTCAGATAAGAGTAATGGTTCTACTCAGACTAAAAGGAAAAGTAGTAAGATTAAAATATGCGCAAAATAAATACTTTCATGACTTTATACTTTCCATAAGTATTTAATTTTAATGTAACTTGTGCTTTCTTGTTGTACACATTCCAACTTTTTACACTGGGGAATGATCCCCTATGATCCCATTTCTGAAGAATTTATGAAATGCAAAACTACACCCTGATGCATAGCAATATGTTATGGTAGATCTGCTTATCCATGGGAGATGTGTTCCCAGACCCCCACTGAATGCCTGAAATCGTGGATAGTCCTGAACTCTGTGTGTGTGTGTGTGTGTGTGTGTATATAGTATTTTCCTATACATATATATCTATGGTAAATGTATAAATTAGGCATAGTAAGAAATTAATGATGATAAGAAAATGAAACAATTATAAAAATATATTGCAATAAAAGTTATGTGAATTCTCTCTCTCTCTCTCTCTCCCTCTCTCTCTCTCTCTCGAAATATACTGCATTCCCCTGCTTCTGACAATATGAGGTGATACAAAGCCTACATGATAATTTGAAATGACACTACTGATGTGCTATTTGGTTTCTACATAAGGGTTACTTGAACACAGTCACCACAAACAGTTGGTCAGATAACTAAGATGGCTTCTAAATGACTGTGGACAGGTTGACTAACTACAAGTAACTGAAATCTTGCAAAGTGAAGCCACATAGAAGGGGGACTACTGTACACCCTATTAAAGGAGGAGAGTTTAGAATTTATAATATAAATGGTTTTTAGAGAGTCCAGTCCCAAAAGCTCTCATAATTTGCCTTACCCTTATCTTATCTATCTTATCTTATCTATCTTATTTTTAAGGAAGTGAAGGAGACTTTTATTCTTCACCCAAAATGAGGGAAGTAGGAAATAAAACTCACAAGCCAACTTCCTTAACTTTCATTGATCAGGAAGCTATAGACATAGGATAAAGAAAATGAAGGGAGGAATCGGCTAATACAGTGGAGGAATATCCATCTTTTCTGGAAATGGGAGGTGATTTTTCTAAAAATTTGGGCACCACTTCTTTTCATTTCTTTCCTAATACTTTCTAGTCTTGATTCAGTTTACACTCCTAGGCAGGCAATGTCCTCTCATTGAATAGTGCTGTTTTGCTGGCTCAGGCATAATATGCAAAAAAATAAACCTGCAAAGTACAAAACCCTACACAAATCTAAACTACTAAAGTAGGAGTGCTAGTAGCAGCAGTACCAGTATCAGTGGTCATAGAAATATTACAATATTAACACTGGCAGAACTAGAATCCAAGTCTCTTGAGATTGCCAAGCACAGTTTTCTGCCCACTATCCATTTCTTCTATCTTAGAGTCAAATCCTTTTAATGAAAACCTAGTATAACATAATCCAGCCAACCAAAGACTCATCCCACAGTGATATAGTCAGGGTTAAAGTGATGACATAGTGAGGTAGTAGCCACCTCCCTTGCCATTTAGTGGTCCACAGTGTCTGTTATGGTTTGTGCCTGGATGTCCCATCAAAACCTCTTCAGGTCATGGGAAGGGAGCTTCTAGAAGATACATTGTTACACCTGGATCTGTTATTTTCATGCCCTTACCCCAGGAAACAAAGTTGTAGCATTTCAGCTTGACTCAGCAGAAAGCCAGGGTACTCACTTTACACACATCCTCAGCCTGTGCAAGAAGAGGGCATGCACAGAGATGCTGTGAGCGCCACACCTGCCCTAGGTATAGGGGAGGAAGAGAGGCTTTCTCCTCCTCCTTTTGCTCTTGTTGCTTTTGCTGTCTTGGGCCACCATAAATGTCTGCCTCTCTGCCATACCAACCTGCCTTGAAGACAGCTAGTTACAGAGTGAAACCTCTACAAACTGTGAGCTAAATAAATCTTTCCTTCCTTAATTTTGAGTATCATTGAGTATTTTGTCTCAGAAACCAGAGACAAATAACTAAAGAAGTGTCTGTTCTTTGTCAGCAGTGCTTGTCTCTATTTACAGGTCATCTAAAACACTATGGCTCATGTGACTCAAGGAATGCTAAATAGATTGAAGGAAAAAGTAGATACCAATAAGAAAGAACAAGAAGTTGAGAATGCATGTTTTCAGCCAACACTGCAGATCTAAAATTCATACTAAAATATATAAATATTTTTGTTTTCATTTTTCCACTAAAATCCATTCAACATTGAACTTCAAAGTACTTATTACTGGGAAAAGAGATGTTGAGGCACATATGTCTCAGTGCAGAACTACAAATTTAGCTCCATTACTTTAGAATTTGAAACTATCGATGATCAACATTGTGTTATGTCTCCCAATCCCCAAATAATTTAAAAATGTGGCTTTCAATTACTTTTCATTGTTTTCCAAAATCATACTCATTTTCAATGGATGAAAAGTCGCCACTACTGAAAATAAGTAAAAGCATGTGTTTTCAATGCAATTAATTCCTACAAGAGCAAGAAACTGCCCTGGGACATAAAGATATTATGGGAATAAACCCAAGCTGATCACTTTATAGTAGAGAAAGCTCATCTCAATGTAAAAGACTCAGTATTTGCTTTTAGAAATTAGACTACTTTGTGGTTAGAATTTCACTCATTCACTTATCCATCAATTTGATCATTCAACATTAACTTCCATTCTTACCCTATAGGTACTAGAACATAAACAAGATAGTCTTATCCATATGCTGATGACTTTGAACACTGTGTTTCCATTCCCAGCCTCCCTTCTTATTGTAGATCCATACTTCTATCTGCATTCTAGAATCTCCACTTTGGTGTTCCATAAAGATTTCAGACTTTATGTGTGAACTTTATATCTGGCCTTATCAGCTTGGAGACAGTAAACATTTCTTTTTACTTTTCCACTCGGTCACTGGAGTGCCCAAACTATTCTTGCCATTAGGGAATTTAGATACTCCTTTTAGATACTCCTTTAGATACTCCAACATTCGCTATGATTCTGGAGATTCTGGTGGCCTTCTCAGGTCTTAGGTTTCTATGTGACTTGCCAAAAAGACAGGAAGAACTGGAAGATCCAATTTACCCACTGCCACCACTCTTTCTGTGACAGCTACAGCACTGGTCTCACCATATTTTCTATTAAAGTCACAGAATGAATGCTGATTCCACAAAGGCCAGTGGTGATTTGCCTTGAGTGGTGCTCTTGGATATCTTAGTTACTTTTCTCTCATTGCTGAGACAAAATACCTGACACCTGAAGTTAAATGGGTAAGGTTTATCTAGCTCACAGTTGGTAGAGGTTTCAGTCCATAATTAAATGGCTCAAAGGCAGTGTGGCACATGGCAGAGGGGCAGCCGTTCACAGTGGCAGAAAAGAGCAAAAGCAACAAGAGGACTTAGCATCTTTCTGCCCATTTTATACTCAATCTAGGGTACTGGGATTAGGGCAGTGCTAAATCAACCAATGGGCTGATTTACTAATTTCCAACTCTTAATTCCAGTTCTAGGTTCAGCCACCTATGAAAAAGCCCTGAGACTGGATAAGGCATTGGGAGAACATCTAGACACAAACCATAACAGCACTCAAGCCATGTTCTATGCATCAAAATAATACTCTTGGTCTAATTTGGATTCTAACTTGCTTTACAATAGTCTCCTGCACTCACAAAGTCACTAAAACATGACGCCAATACCAATACGGCCTGCCCAGGTCCGTTGGCCTCAGCCAATCACCGGTTCCCTCCCATGGACATGCTTAAGCAGCCCAGACCTCCCTTCTCTTGTGATGTTTCTTTCTGCTGCACTGCCACTGGGTCTTTCACCCTTCCTATTTTATATCTGAAGAGCATCTTATTACTACTGCTGCTATATCAGTGCTAGACCATCACAGTTCACGGCACTCACAAGCAGGCACTTTAGCACTTGTTCCATAGGAGTCATAGTCACCCTAGTGTTATGTTTTGCATCTAGACATTCCCCCAAAGCCTCATGGGATCACAGAACTTTTTCAGAGGTAGCTGAATCTAGAGTGTATGATACTGTGATTAAGGATGTGTGACTGGTAAATCAGTTCACTGATTGGTTTTGCATAGTTCTGGCTAGGATTAAGGGTGTGAGTGCTACACTCCTCTCCAGGGTAGGTAGCCTGCATACAATATAAGGGACATAAATAGTCTTGTGCCCCTCCCTTTTTTGATTTTGTTATCTTCAACAGCCATAAACAGTTACCTGTCTGCCATGTGCCATCCTGCCTCGGAGACAGAAGTTTATGGACTTAAACCTCTACAAACTGTGAGCTAAATAAACCTTTCCCCTTTTAACTTTAGGTGTCAGGTACTTCATCTCAGCAACAAGAGAAAAGTAGCTAAGACATCTAGTGAATAAAATCAGGTTCCTATCAAGAAACCTAGAGTTTAAAAACACATCTGACAACTCAAACAATAAATAAACGTGGTCAGAAGCTGCTATGAGACTCAGAGCAGGAAAGTTTACTGTACTTCAGTGACTTAAAAAATTTCCTGGGGCTTGGCCTGTATTGCTTTTCTTTTAATTTCAACTTCACACTGTGACCTTTGAACAAGGCATCTTAGGAGAATGACTGGGCATATAAGAGTCATTTCCCTAAACCAGCAAACTTATAAGGATTCTCATAGTGTTTAGGAAAGAGAATCAGTTGCTATGACCTTGTTTTCCCCTTTCCCAGAGCCTCCAATGTTTCCAACTGTAGTTCTTTTCTTTTTCCTATGAAATAATTTAATCCTATTTGTGCAAAAATGCCTTGTCAAAAACCTAGCATATGCAGGGCTGATAGCTCCTGTGGGGAATTAGACAGGAGCAAAGGAGCTACTGGTTATACACAGGGAGCAGATTAAATTTCTGCCGCAATAAGCAACCTCTGAATCAGCAAATTCTGAATTATCAGCTGTCAGGTGGTAGAATGCTGGCTAATTAGGAAGGCACAAACATCTGCAAAATCAATCTGCTTCAAATGATATTTTAGAAGGGAAAATATTAGCTTTATTTATTTTGTTCTCTGTATGCTGAGTCTGTTCCCTGGGTCACATTCAATTTTTTAGAACATGGAGCACTTAGGCCTAATACACATACAGAAGTACATATTTATCTCTCCTCTAGCACCTTCAGAGACACCAAATGACCCAGTCCAAAGTCTTCAGGAAGATAGGAAATATTTGCCTCCAACCATCTAGCCAAAAAAAAGAAAATCTCAATGAAAATAAATAAATAAAACTACCTGGCCCAGGCCACTGCCATGCTTGGAAAATTATGCTGAAATAGGATAGGCTAGAGAATTATTGATTCTACCAATTAATGTGTATGAATATTGTATCTCAATAAAAATAATAAATATTTAGAAATTCATACATACAATGTTTTTACGAGAAAAATATGGCAATCAGATTGCAGAAAAGTAAAATCAAAGATAGATTGTAATTAGGCAATGTAGGTAGCTGATGCTAACATGTCATTTAAGATACAATTAAAAATACACTTGATCAAAAATGCTACTCAACAACTGGAAGTTGCCAAAGATAGTATGTGAGATTTTTTTTATTGCATTGGATTAACTTCTTTACTAATCAAGACAATTCCTTGTAAATTTGCCATTGCAAAGTAACATACCCATCTGTATGAACTGCCGGGGGTTGGAATATTAAATTGCTTATCTAGTCACCCAGTAAGATCTTTAAAAAGCAATGAAGCATTCATGAAAGCTTCATGAGAGAAGTGACAGATAAGCCCTAAGACATTATGTATAGAGAAGGATACAATGTTGTGTATAGAGAAGGAGACAACATTAAGTGGATTATCTTTCTGTCCCTCATCTATTCAACATTTATCAGCATATGTTTGAGGCACTACATGTGGGAATACAGAAATGAACAAAGCCCTGGAAAAAGGGGTGTGTGTACGAGTGTAGGCATGTTTATGAATGTACCTGAGTTGTGCAAGTGTGTAAGGAACAAAGCTCACCCCTTAACAATTCTACTACATTGTACAGTATATAATACAGTAACAGTTATATTATAATATGCAAAGTGCCCTAATGTAAGAACACACTCAGAAGTCAGGCAAAGTGGTACATGCCTGTAATCCCAGTCTTCCAGGAAGCTGAGGCAGAAAGATCAGAAATTCAAGCACAGCCCATGCAATTTAATAAATGAAGACCCTGGGGTTCAATCGCCAGTACCACACACAAAGACAAACACACACATGCACACACAGACAAAGATACACAGAGCAAAGGCATCAATGACAGAAACAATTTTACTTCAGGAAAAAGAAAGGAGTGCGGGTCTGAGGTTGTGACTGAGCGATCAAGAAGGGGAGGAGTGAGAGATCAAACTCACACTTCACTACTGAAGGCCTGTGAGTGAATCCTTAATCCCCCCACACACACACACACAGAAAATACTTTTCTTTTTGCACTTCCCAGTTGGAAACATATGGCCAGGCTCTTCTCCTGATTACTGTGGGTTCAGTCAACATGACATGGACAGCAAGTCTTGAGCCTTTTCTCTAGAATCAGGACAGGTGGCCCGCATCTCTTTCATAAAGGCCACAGCTTCCATCAATAACCCTGTCCAAGCCCCTCTCCTGTCTCAGATTACTGGAGCAGCTCCCTTCTCTTATCCCTAGAGGTATGATGGTGATACCAACAGTTGCTAGTCCCACATTGTACCTTGTTCAGAACCCTCAGCCCCATCTGCACCTCTGCAAACAGTTTTCCTTCATTCAAATTCCCCGTGATCTCTCAGCTTGAAGTGCTCTGTTTTTCCTGTTGACACTGGACTGATGCAACTGGGCCATTCTTCCAAGGCCCAGACAGATCCACGAAGCAAAGGCGGTCTCTCTTGTTGGTCCAGGAGTCATTTATTTTACCTGTCTCCTCTGAGAGCCCGCTGAAGTTTGTCCTGAAATCTAGAAGTGAACAAAACCACAAACTGTCCTGCATTTGCGAGTTTTGTGTCAAATGGAGAGAGACAGACAATATCCTAAAAGTTATACTCTGTCAGAGTGATGATTACTATAGGAAAAGGGACAGAAAATGCAAGAAAAGGTACCAAGGGCTGTAAGTGTATAGAACGTGGTGAAGACAGGTCAAGGAGGACTGGTTTATTTGTGTAGTATATGACCCCTGGGCTACCCAAGAAACAGAAAATTCCCAGCCACAAAAAGTCAGAAAATATCTAGTGAGAAAAATTTAACTCACTGGATAAAAGCAGTAAGCAAGAGTTAAATATACTTTTTTATGTAGAAAAAACAAAGATATAAAAAATTAAAATTTTAAAAGGTAAAAATTTTAATTAAAAAATTAAAAAGACTTGGAGAACTTTCTTTATCTGACTTTGTATCATAATGAAAATAGCATTTTATCCTGACAAGACACAAAGATAATGGGAAACTTTTTAAAGGCATAGAAAAATTAAGAAATCATTATTTCAAGAGAAATTTAGAATAAAAAATTTTGATTTTATTTTTTTTTTTTTACTCCTGATAAATTCTTTCCATTCCCTTCATGCAAAAAGATTTTTCCAGGTCTGCATTCATCACTTTGAAGAGGGAGTGTTCCCAAAGGAAATTCTTATTGGACCTTAGATGATTCATATCATAAATAACATGTTTTAGAAAAGAATTTTAAAGTCAATGTTTCCTCTCTCCTTGATGCCTCCAGGGACCAGACCCCAAGTGATGAGTGAGGTGACTATATAGTATGGTGGGAAACATCTTGCCACTCTTTCTTTCTCTTTCCTATCTCTGTCAGCTACTTTCCTAGTCTCATTTCAAGGCTTCACTTCTCTGCACATCTTTTAAATGTTGGGCCCTTCAGGATCCTCTTTATCCCAGCCTACAGGCTGAATGCTCAGTTCAACTTCCAACACTTGTGCAACTGAGTGTCATGACTCCTAGACCTACATTTTTACCCCCAGTCTGATCCTTACCCCTGGACATGAAGTCTCTTTTTTTTGTAAGCATCCCATCTCTACTTAGATGCTCCAAAAAGTGTCAGTCTCAACATTTCAGAATTTAAACCACATTTTCTCCCTGCTTTCTCTACCACTCATGGCTCCTTTCTGTCATCAACCAACCCTTTTCTAACCTCTCAACTTCGTGACTCCATTTGCTTAGAGTGGCACTTCCAATTCTCTCTTTGCCAGGCACACAGCAAAGTTGTTTCAGATGCAATCTTAAAAGAAATGCCTTAAGGAAGAGTGCCCCCTAGCCACCCAGACTGCTCTTCTGAGCCCTTAGCACCCTGGATTTTACCTCTCTCACAGTGCAACCTACAGAGTCATAATTCACTCACCCATTTACCATGAGCTTCTTAAAAGCCAGCACAATGTCTTGTTCTTAAGCACAATGTTGCTTCTCCTGCATCTAGCACAGTATTTGGCCCAGTAAATAACTAGTGAATAAAAAAACCTAATTGATGACAGACATTCATTCATCTTCTCTAAACATGTATAATCAACCTCTGAGAATCCTTTGTCTTCATTTTTTCTCCTGAGCTGAGCTCATAAATCAATGATCTGCCATGGTACATTCTTTTCCAGTTATTATCCAGTGATGTAATTTGTGCATTGAAGCAAAAACTCTTGTCTGTGTGGATTCTTTTGTACTTAAGTCATTGCCGCTGTAATAGCAGGCAACCACTGAAAAAGAAAAGTTTACCTAGAAAGAGATTAAAAGTTTATCATTCCATGCCACATGGAGTATATGTGGTAGAATTGAATTCCATAGGACGTCAGGCCTCTCTTAATAAAATGGCCATTCTGTGCCTCTGACATGTTTGCAGTGTAATTGAGAATTGGTGCAATCTTACATAGTCTCAGAAGATGGACCTTTATCTCTCTCATCTCCAGCACCTGACTTCTCAGCATTCATTGTCACTTCAAACTGCACTGGCAGGGATACCTTGTTCTGTGTGCATGATGTCATATTTGCAATTCGCCTCCATCCTTAACTTGACCTTGACAATGGGACTAGATGGTTGAAGTGAAGATTAATGAGACAATTATTTTTACAAGGAATATAAACAGCCTTAGTTGGCTGTGTTAACCGCAGCCATGACATTCATTGCTCTTTAGAGTTCAGATTTTGCTCTTTGAATTCTGAGCAGTGGAAAGTCAATGCAGAGTGTTCTTTAAAGTAATCACTTAGAGTGGAGAAAAATAAATTAAGATACGGCTTGATATCATTACAACAAACACTGTTAGCATTGAAGTCTCCTGAAAAAAATAAAAAGGTAGAGTGGACAAACCTCGGAACCAGCTGTGTTAGTTATGTTGCACTTTCAAATGATTTAAAGCCTCAGAGCCTCATTTCTTCATGTGCAATATGGAACTATCCATTACAATGAAAGAAAAACTGTCATTTAAAATAAGAATCACCTACAGCCACTTTCCAAAAGAATTAGGAATTCAAATCTTGATAATTGTTTAGAAAAATACTGTAAAGATATTTGAGAACAAAAGTTAAAATTTCCAGAAGATAGTCTGGAAAGGGAAAGTTTAGAAAAAGCAAGAAAGTGGTTGCTCTGAAAATTAAAGTGAGAAAAAAATTAACCCAAAATCAAGGGGTTGGAAATCATCAGAAGTGATAGAAAGAAAAGATGGAGACTATGCAGGCAGCAAGAAGATTCCTACAATATGGCAGCAGGGGAATAAGAAATTCCCTGTGGTGAAAAGTGCTTAATAGATTTCTATGAGGGAGAACATCTGAATGGAATTGGAATGGTTTTTCTGCCTGTGGTGTAATTGCCTTCCATTTTCCATAAAACATCAGAAAAGTCTGAAGCACAAAGCAATCTGATATGAGTGGTGAATTGTCAGGACGGAGGCAGGCTGCTGGCAGACCCCAGGCAGAGGGGGCGCAAGCAATCCTGAGGCTCAGCCAGCATCATGGATGAAGATGGCAGCAGCACAGGCTGACAACAAGCCTGGAAATCTCCTATATCAGGGTCCAAACATATCCCATCATCCCCGGCTCCCAGCTCATGTTTTCTGGAAAGTCACGGAGACATTGAGTGGGTCACTTACAACATATAAAAAGGAGTCTTAAGCCCTCTTATTTGGATGTTCAAATGGGCTAGGACATATCCAAAGGCTGGAGGATCTGTTTCTATGTGAGTTTTGCTGTCATTCTGACACCTCTTTGGGAAAGGCAGTCTCATGTAATCAAGCCTCTGATACCCTCCTCCCCACATAGGAATGGCCCATGGCTGGAACACTTCTTTACTGACAAATAAAATTTCCTCCCAGCCTAGGCTGGGCTTCCCACTTCCGGGGGGAATATTTTCCCATTTTACACTTGATGTGCACTCCCTTTTTTCTGTTAATATATCTGTATCACGTGGTACCTGGCCTAGTCCACTGCTTTGTAAAGAGGACCGAGTCCTTTTACTGAACAAGAGAGATTTATGCTGGGGAATTGTCCTGTGTCTGCTGCTTGGGGGAAGCCACTCATCAAGAGGCAACCAGTGCCTAGGATGAAAGCCCATCTCACTCTGCCTTTTCCTTACATGAATAAAGCATTGTTTTGTTCAGTGCTTCACTGCATGCATTTCTTTGTAGACTCGACATCAAAAAGTGAGCAGAAGTGTTCAGACTCTTACTCCAGGCATCAATTGTCCTTCACTCAATGCACCTCCAATAGAAGCACTGAGGACCACATGAAATAAGACATGGGAGCAACTAGGACACTTTACAACAGTTATGAAAAGTAGGATAATAATATAAGGACAAATGAAATTCTAAACTCCCAGTCTTCGACCCATTTCCAAGCAAACGTAAAGCAATCATATCTGTAGTTCTCTGGGGCCCATTGTAAAAGGCTACAGCAAATTATATCTAACAATTGTTATGATATTCAGATAACCATATGGCTTCCAAGCACCTCTCATTAATCAAGCAATCAGGATTTATTGTATGGGAAGTTCTGTGGAGGGATTAATATGAAAGATGTACTATTTCATCACTGAATTCAGAAACTATAATGAAGAATTAAATGAATGGAAACTTAGAATACAAGAGAGTCTATCAGGTTTGAGTTCCAAGCCCAATTCTAGCATCCACTAACCATAACTTTGAACAAATTCATTAGCCCCTTTGACTTCTTGTTTGCCACCACAGAACACTAATAAACATATCTATTTCACCTACAGCACAATACAAGGAGAGAATGAGATAACACATGTGAAATCTCAAAAAGTATGAAAAACTGTAAAGTAAGACATCAGTGTGAAGAAGTCATTCTTGAATATTTTGACTCATTTTATTAAAAAAGTAAAACAAAATTTGATAGCAAAATCATAGGTGAATAACAACAGTTAATACTTCGAGTACTTACTCAGAGTACAAGATATGGGCATAAAAATTATCTAAAAAATGATATTAGCACAGACCTTTCTTTTCTAAGAAACTAGTAGTATTAGTACCTTGTATTTTTTTTCCTTTCCCCTTCCTTCCTTTCCACTTTCCCCCATCCTAGTTTCTTTTTTCCTTTTGAACAATTTCTTCTTATTTCACAACACTATTGTATATTTTGGACCTCATTGACTTGAGTGTTTATTTCTGTCTGTTTTGTGACTATTTGGCATATTTTATCTATTTGGTCTGTTTGATATCTGTATAAGAGCATTCATGCTGCATAAAACATCTGGTCTCTCTCAAAACACTGCGATAAATCATTCACCGAGCGTTCTCGAAGAGCGCTGGTTCTGCTTCTGTCCCATATGTTAGAGGACAGAAGGTCAGAGGGCAGCCTGGAGAGGGCAGCAACTCAGCTTGAGATCATTCTGATGGTTTTTATGTGGGTAAGAACTAGAAGAGAATATAAAACACTGGAAAACATGACAGCACATGACCCAGCATAGCAAGATTGTAGATTCCTTTTTGAAGTCTTCAAGGTTTCCTTTTTTATAGTTGTAATTCTCTTGTTCAATGAATAAAAATGAGAAAAATAACCACATATACACCTTGCAACACTTTGCAGTTCACAGAGCATTTTTGCAGGGAACAAATTCATTCTTATACTTTTCTATGAAGTCAAGAGGACATGAAATTGATCGTACTTTACAGCTGAGAAAACTGAGTCTTGGAGATGTAACAAGGGCTCCAGAGTCAAATATATTCTTTCCAATACTAGACTCTAGCTACCAGAAGAAAAGGGGATCCTGCTCCAGAAAGGAAAATAGAAGAAGGGCATGGTTAGTTAAGGGTCCCTCAGAGATCACTATAGAAAGAACCAAGATGAGGCCACGACTCAAGATTATTCCAGGCTTTGAAAGCAACAGTGAGGATGGCCAAACAGGTAATATTGTGCTGATCTTTCCAGTGATTCTGTGGATTCATGAAGGCAACCAGAAGCTCTCTTCCCCCTGAGGCAGACTGAAGCCTCAGAACAAATGAATATGGCAGGGAAAGGTGATGAAACCCAGCCTTCCTGGGTGTCACAAAATTTTTTTATTATAATATTTTTACTTTAAAATGGCTCAAGACTTTATTGAACAGAGACTTGCCCAAGTAAACTTACTGCAAACCAATAACCCTACAAAGCAGTACCTTTAGCAGCTCTAGGTGACACCTAGCACCTGAAGCTCAGGACCATTGAATATCAGGCAACTAAGGAGATGGTGCGGCTAGATCATCACTGAGACCCATGACCAGGGAAGGACTGTAAACTGGCAGTCCAGAAACTAACCCTTGCTCTTGGATACACCATTGCGGTGCTTAGAACTATTACCACAGATGCTGTTCCAATGTTAATTAATTGCCACCATTTAAATATTGGAGAAGTTAACATCAGAAACCAGATTCTAGTGTCTCTTGAAATGTCAAAATTTCTGACTTACTAGACTCAGGATTTCCTCTATGGCAGCAAGTTGTTGGAGGTTTAATGGCATCCATGCTCTCTGCACCTCCCTGTACTCACTCATCCCCTATGTCATCTATTTTATCTGGATGACCTCTGTGTGCAGTTGAATTTGGGACCAATATTCTAGGGCTGAAGCAAAGATCTAAGTGATGGGCAAAGTTTTGGAAGATGAAGCCACATAAGCAAGGATAGCTCCAAGAAGCTGAAATAACCACACTCGGGCAGTTTAAATTGGTTTGTGCTGCTCAGAATTGATTCTTGTTCTCCTTCCTGGCCCCTGTGCCTAACATTCCATACATAAAGTTGACCATTTCCCTGCCAGAGGCATAGTTGCCACCAAAGCCAAAAATGGGGCAGTTATAGAGGAACAGACCTCAGCAATGGTACCAGAAATTACAAGCAGAATGATGGACAGCCATGGTCAAAACCATCAGGAACAAGAAACACACATGCAGCAGCTGTGTGAGGAAACCTGGAGCAAAATTGGCCTCTAGCTGTAAGCTAGAGGAGAGCTGGAGTAAATTCCATCAACAGAGGAAATTCCACACCCTACCTGTGTGGGAGAACATTCATCCAGGAAACTGAAAATGGAGGACTCTGAATCCAGAGCCAAAGCACAGGAAGGGTGAAGCTGCTCGTGACCTCCTTCCTGTGTCAGACACAGCTTTGCAACTGTCACACTGAAGACCTTCAGTCAGAGTTATGTGAGAAATCGGTGATCAGATAGATGGAGTATGCACTGGAGAAGCTGCTGCTGGAGATGCGGAGTGGTCCAACTCCCAGGAAGGGCAAGGTGGCCACAAGTTAGAAAACCGCCAGGAATGTTGGCTTTCACCCTCCAATCTTACATATTACAACTTACTACTATGCATATATCTACATAGGTACAAAGTGGCCTGTGTAACAAGTTTATTCACCTTAGTTGGTTAATACCAGAAAAAAATTGGAAATTGCTCTAGTTCAGAGAAAATTAATGAAATATTTGGTGATCCAAAGAAGAGAATACTGTGTAGTAGCTATTTTTTTAAATATGAAGAAAATTCAACAGAAAATATGGAAAATTTCCACAAAATTAAGTAAAGTAAATACAAGATAGAAGACATCATGCTTAACATTGTGTTTTACACAAAAGCAGAAAAATAAAAATCTTTACTCATATCTGCTCCATTTGCTTCTTTAAAAAAATCTAAAAGGGTCTGCTGTAAACATTTCTAAACCACATACAATAAAGATGATTACCTGCTTGGGGTACTGAGAGGACATGAGGTGAATGAGGGCAGTGGGGGAAAGTTCTTTTGCTGTCACCATCGTTTTGAGTTTTGGACCACATGGATGTGTTGCTTTCTTTTTTTAAAATAGTTTTAAGAGAATAATAGTAGTTATTACACTATGAATCATTGTCTTCAAACTGGTTATTTGGAGTACAAAACACAAATCAGAAAAATTCTTACAAA
>PVJX010020334.1:0-32413 GCA_004027295.1 Dolichotis patagonum | reverse complement strand
CTGAATGGGTGTTACTGTAAACACATTCACATAGAATTCTAAGAGGTAGAAGAGAATGCAGGAACTTAAATGTAGAAAAATTAAAGCAAGCGTATATAGAAATGTATGGGTCAACCACATAAGGAAAAAATATTCAAGAAAAACTAAGTAAGATGGAAACTGGAATGTTGTCAAGAGAAATATATTATATATATATATATACATATATATATATATATATGTATATATATATAAACATTTGTTATGGAAACCAAAAAGAAAGCGATTTAAAAAGAGTAATTTATTAACAACATAGGATAACGTTAAGAAGGGCAGAGACTAAGAAAGAGGGCTGAACATTTGATATAAGAAGAAACTGACTAGTTTTTAAGAAAACTTCAATAATAAGGCATGGCTGAGGCTTTTGGGTATTTGTTTTTTTAATGGAGAATTAGACTTAGAGAAAATCCTAAAGTCACTTCTTGTAAATACCCATTCAGGGAACGTTCTCTTGGATCCTACTCCTCAGCTCCTGAAGTCAATCAAGCAAGACCACGGCCTGCGAGGCTTAGCCGTAGAATTTATTTTCTCGCCCTTCTGGAGTCTGCGCTGAGGTCGGCACCAGAGAGGTCTCTTCCAGACCTGCAGCGGCTGGCTCCTCCCTGCGGCCTCACATGACTTCAAAAGGGACTCTGCTAAAAGCAGCGACAACCCTGCTGAATCCTGACCTCCTTGAACCCTTACCTGTCTTAACTTTGATCCACCCAGCGGGATGGTACACTTGAGGAGAGCAGCTCGCCTTGTCATGGAGAGTTTCAGGCCTGCGTCCAAAGGCAGTCGCCTTAGGTACTAGGGCTCAGGCATGAGGGAGAGAGGAGGGCACGGAGATTCAGTTCATGCGCGAAGAAGTATCCTTCTCAAGCATCACTGGCCCTAGCTGGTCTGTGAAAAGGGCTTTCTATACTCACTGCCAAAGTGCCCCTTCTGTCCCTAACCCCTTAGTTACAAAGTCACTGACAGTGGACTCCCGATAATTCTAAATTCTCTTTCATTTTCAACCTCCCAAATACTTAAGGACTCTTTTCCTCAAGCTATTAGAAATGCTGAATTATAATGCTAGGTGTTAGCTGCATAGAAGTTTGTTTTCTCTTTCAATGTACTGCTTACAAAGGCCAGTTCCAGTGCTTTTGAGTTTTCGCCAGCCTGTTAATTGCATTCAATCTCCCTATATCTCCTCTTGTCCTCTCACTTATATTTCTTTCCATTTTTCTTTCTTTCCTGTCCCTCTCAAGCCTCCCCTACCTCTCCCTTCCTTCTTTTTCAATATAATCATGAAAACTTCCATTTTTCTTTTTCTCTTTCCAATTAAAATTCTTTTAAATTTAATTTTCTTTTTCTCTCTTTCACCCTAGGCTGTCTTACAATTTCTGTATGGGTTAGTAAAAGAGTAGAGAACTTGGCAAAGAAGGTGGATATATTATGTGTTGATACATGATTGGTTCTTTGGATCCCGGTGTTACTGGTCATACATTCCTTGGAATGTAGTGCTAGGGGCTGAACCTTGTATTTCAAATACATTGTGAGCACTTTTACCCTCACACTCAAAGCTAAGGACATGCCCTGGAGAAATAAGCCTTTACAACAGGTATCTCCATAGTAGTGCCAGAGCAAACTGATCTACAGTCTCCCAACAAACAAAGCACAAGAGCCATCAGAAAAAAACAACACTATGAGAAAATTTTAAAATTTCCCAAAGGATGATCCTACAATACTGAAGTGGTTGACATGCCAAACAAATAATGTCAAAAACTGATAGTTAAAATGATCAATGAGATCAAGTATGTGACAAGTAAACACCTACATGAGTCAGTTACTAAAATAAGCAATGTGAGTACAAAGAGGACATAAATAAATAACAATGAATTAAAAAAAAACAATGAAAGAATATGAAAGGCCACTTCAGTAAAGAGAGGTTCTAAGAAAGAATTACATTAAAGGCCGGGGATTTAGCTCAGTGGCATAAGCGCCTGCCTGGCAAGCTCAAGGTCATGAGTGCAATCCCCGGCACCCCCCCAAAAAAAGAATTACATTAAAAACCCAAATAAACCAAATTAAAAACTCAATTGAAAATCTCAGCAGTAGGCAAGATGAGTCAAGAAGGCTATCGGGACTTGAAGACAAGGTGAATGTAGTAAAACATTCAGTCAGTAATAACTGACTGAATAATATGAATAACTGACTTAATAATAATGGAAAAAGAACAAGAAACCATGAAAAGATTATCTGGACAATTTTAAATGTACACATAAGCATCATGAACCAAGCAGAAAAACCCTATTCACTAAAATTATTACAGAAAATTTCCCACTTCTCAAGAGTGAGATAATCAACAGACCTTAACCACGGGGCATCAGAGACTGTTTTAATGGAAAAAAAATCTAGTGGTCAGCTAGTCTTGGTTTCATGGGCCAGGAGGACAGGGGATAATTCTAGTCTACTACATGATTTGAAACCACTATTTTTTGCAGTCTCCAGAAGTTGATCTTCTTCTAGCACAAGTGGATTTGCACGGCTCATTCATACATAGGTCACAGATCATTCCTTCCCAGCTTAGGGTGCTTTCTGATTTGAAAGCAATGCATGTGTTTTTGAAAACTGAGATAGGTAGGCAGCTTAGAGAAATAAGGTCCAAGCTTTCAAAATCTTCACTGATACTTGAAGTACGTCAAAAAGCACTATGTTCATTTGTCACCCTTTTAATTCCAGTTGGACTTTCAATACAACCACTTCGACTGCCATTTTGAGCACAGTTGTTATTATTTGTTTTGTTTTGTTTTTCATTCAGTGCTGAGGATTGAACCTAAGGCCTTGCACATACTAGGGAAGTGCTCTGCACTAAGCTATGTCCCCAGTAGTTGTCATTCTTTTCTGAAGCTACAGATTGAGTTCGTTGAGCAAGTTGAAAATGTCACATGAGCAAACAAGTTTTGTGACTTATTCTGTTTCACTGAAATGTGCTGCCAGTGGTGACTGACACAAAAGAACTCTCTGGAGCAGCTCTTGTAACCCAAATGTGCCAGAAACTGATCAACCTTTAGAAAACCACCTCACTTCTCTGTGTGAGAGAGAAACCTGTTCATCTCCTCACAAACAGACTGAGTTAATGGCAAGTGTTTAAATACGGTTGCTAATTTGAATCATGGGTGACATTTCTTGGCTAGCCAGTATTTCCTATGGATGACACAGTACGTGGATTCACATAAAGAAGTGACCACTTTGACTGGAGCATTGAAACCAGAAAGCTGTCCAGTCATACTGCTGCTCCACCCAGGCAGATGCTGGCTCAAAATGATCCATTCAGTTTTCCCAATGTGTAATCATTCAGAATTGAATAGCTCTGCAGCTGTCTGTCAGCTGGCAATAAAAGTGAACATAACATATTCTCTTACACATATTTTTCTTCCTGAAAAATAATTTTAATAGAAACACACTGTCGCCTTGTTGTCAGCATTAGTAAGCAAATCAACCTGGATGGTGCACCATGGTAACTCCTTAATCCTTCCTGAAATTGTGCCTCAAAATGCTCTTCTAGTCCATGAATTAATCTAGTTTTAGTGCTAGTGGAAAGAGGCGCATGTGCAAATTTCATGTCCAATACATTTAGCAGCAGGCAGAATGAACTCCTTATAAATAATAAAGAGTTTCTTAGCTGTAAAAAAGCACTTACCCACTAAGAATGAGGATCTCAGTGCAGAAACATTTGACAAAGCAGTAGCAATCAATTATTACTTCTGTTCTTCTTGTTCAGTTTCTTCTTTTGAAAAACTCAAAAGTCTTACCTGAGTGTAGGGCACTTTATCTCCACGTGGCAAAGCAATTTTGAAGACTTCGTGACTTCCCTGGATAACTTGTTGCCATATACTATACAAAATGGATTGGAGAATGGGGATCTTTTGCATTGGACACTTCAGTAAGATTTAGTATTTTCTTTTAAAAGCAACTTGCTTTTTGTGGGCAGTCTTAGGGTCTCTGCTGTCTCATCATTGGATTTTCCCACTTTTCAAAGAAACTCTCCAGTGAAATTGTTTGCTCTTCACTCATTTTGCTGGGGTTACCGATGGGTTTATTGAAACTGTAATTGAGACATGTGTGTGGTGTAGAAAGGAGACACAGAAGAAAGTGGTAAATGAAATGATGTGCAGGCCATGCACAGACTAAAATAAGTGTCAGACTCTGACTTAAAGCCTGCCATCAGATGCAACTATACAACTGAAGAACATCAACTCACTTGCCACTATGAATCTTGCCAACAGATGATGCTCAATTGTTACTTCTCATTCATTGATAGGGTTTTGATAGGAGACTTCCAGGAATTGGTTTATTTTGGTTTCTGTGTAGTCAGACCTCTCTGGTAATATTAATCTATAGACTTGCAAAATTTCAGCCTCTCCTCAGAACTAGCATCACTGCTTCAGCTCCACCTCAGATCATCAGGCATCTGATATCCATATGGAGCTCACAACCTACTTCCCTTCCATGCACACATCACAGCACAATTCAAACTTCTCTGAGAATCTAGTGCTGACCAGGAGGCCAAACTCCACATGGTAATGTGAGCAGTTAGGAGTGGTTACAAATACAGATGAAGCTTCACTCTCTCAAGAAGTTGCTCACTTCTTGCTGTGTGGTCCAGTTCCTAACATGCCAGAACGGTGGTCTTTAGTTTAGAGTTTACCCCAGTTTTAGGCCATAAATCAAGTCTCAAAAAATACAAAATAACTGAAATAACATTTTGTAGTCTACCAGATCACAACAGGATGAAAATAGAGATCAGCAGTAAGAGAAACCATAGAAATTTTGCAAGTCCATAAAAATTGAAAACTTTATTCTTTAACAATCAATGGGTCATTGAAGAAATCAAGGGAGAAATTTTAAAATTCCTAGAACAAATAATAATAGAAACACAATACATAGAAATCTGTAGAGCACAAAAATGCAGTTTTAAGAGAGAAGATAGTAGCTAAGAGTGTCTATTTTAGAGTGCTCCCAAATAAATAAAAATGCATCCCAAGGTCCTATAAAATCAGAAGACCAGAACAAGTAAATCCTAACACTATTAGGAAGAAAGAAATAATACAGATCAGAACAGACATTAAAGAAATTAAAAGTACAAAATAAATACAAAGGACCTGAAGAATAGGTTCTTTGGAGAGATAAACAAGATTAATAAATGCTTGGCCAAACTTACCAAAAGAGAGAGAAGGCCAACATTAACAAAATTAGAGACAAAAAAAAAAGAAAATCATAGTAGACCATTGAAACATAAAAGATTATTAGAAGTTATTTTGAAAATTCCTACTCCAATAAATTGATTAATCTTTTAAAAAATTGAATTAATTTCTGGGCATATATGGCCTATAAAAATTAAACCAAGAAGATATACAAAATCTAAAAAGATCAATAACAATGTGATTGATGCAGCAATCAAAACTCTACAAACTGAGAAAAGCTCAGGACACAATGAATTTACCACTGAATTTTACTATACCTCTAGAGAAGAACTAACACTATGTTCCTGACATTTTTCATAAGGTTAGCACTATCCTAATACCAAAACATAAATTCAAACATCCTCACTAAGGTTTTTTCAAATCATCCACCAAGCATTAAAAAGATCTTAAACCATGAGTGGTGATACACACCTGTAATCTCAGCACTTAGGCGACTAAGACAGAAGGATCTCAGGCTCAAGACCACCTTGGGCAACTTAGTGACTAAGTGAGACCTTACCTCAAAATGAAAAATAACAATGGCTAGGGATGTAGATCAGTTTAAGGCCCTGAGTTCAATCCCCAATAATCCCCCTGCCACAAACCCGTACCTCCCAGGGATGTAAGAATGGTTCAGAATAGAATAACTAATAAATGTAGTAAGCCACATAATTAGAATCAAAGATACAAAGTACACAGGCATATTCACATATGCAGCTGGCTTAAATAGATGTAGAAAGATCTTACCTCAAACTGAAAAAAAAATACTAGAAAAACCCAAAGACAGCATTATACACAATGGAAGTATTGGGACCACATTCCCCAAGCCTTCTGGACTACATGACTACGAGTCCAAGTAGGAGCAAAGCACACTGCCTTAAGGAATGAATGCTCTAACCCTCTCCCGCCATACTCTGATTTATCACTTAGACTGGCCCTGAAGTCAATCTTGTAGCAGACCGGTGACCTCCCCCCATCCTTACCCTGTCCCTGCATGCATTTATACACAGATGCCCTTCCTTAGTTCCTTGTCCTTGCTTCCTGGTTTTATCAATAAAAAGCCACAGAAGCTTCAGTTTGGGGCTAGTTTTTCCTGAGACCCTCTCATGCTGAAAGGTCTCAGCAAAGGCAGTCCCTCCGGGCCCCCTTGAGTTTAAACTGGACACTGACTCCGCATAATCTCACATCCTTTGCACCATGACCTAGCTGTGGAAGGTGACAAAGACTTAAGTTAAGTGAAGTTAACCAGACACAGTAAGACAAATACTATATGATTCCCCATACACGAGGTTGCTAGAGTGGTCAAATTATATACATGGACCATTTAATTAAATTAACTAACTTGATGAATTAACTACAGTAGAATATTTTAACTTGAAAGTGGAACAGTGGTTACCAGATAGTGAGAGAAGGGAGGAATGAGGAATTGCCATTTTTTTTTCATTTTTTAAACTTCAAAATGAAAAAATAATTAAAATGATGATATGGAATTTCACAACAAAATAATAGATTAATAATGGTTAATATATTGCATATTGTTATCTTCAAAGTAGCTGCTCAGATTACAAGATATAGGCATGAAAAATGATCAAACAATGAAAATACAAACCATTCTTTTTTGATGAACTAATAAAGATTAGTGGTATAATTATCTATCTTGCATATATGTGTATATATGCATTATATATATATATATGTATGTATATCATATTTTCCTTTGTTTTCTTTCTCCTTTTCCCCATCCCAGTTGTTCTTTCCTTTTGAGTAGTTTCTTTCCCTTTCACTTTCACAGTATCTATTGTACATTTTGGATCTTATTTACTTTTTCAGTTTATTACACTAGGGAGACAATACAGTGTTTACACATGCAAGTTTGACTATTTCACTTATGAGTATGGTCTCAAGTTACATCCATTTACCTATAAAAGTGAGAGTATTTAACAAATACAGAGTTTCTGTTTGAGAAGGTAAAAAATGGTCGAGATAAACTGTAGTAATTGCATGACACCATAAATGTACTTGACGTCAGAAAACTGTACTTGTAAAGGTAGTTAAAACAGTACATTTTATGTTATGTATATTTCATCCCAACAAAAAAAAAATTAAAAAGAGACCAAAGGAAAGAATACTGAAGGCACAGAGGAGACAGCAATGGGAAGACAGGCAAAGAGTGAAGTGAGGAGATGCAATCCCAGGAATTTCTGGAGCCACCAGAGCTAGGAGCAGCAAGAGATAGGTTTCTCCAAGGCAGCACATGCCCTGCTAACTTTGACTATGGTCTTCAAAACTGCAAAACGATATGTTTCTCATTTTAACCCACAATTTGTGGTGCTTCATTCAGGCAGCCACAGGTTAATTCAGTGCTGTGGAAGCCAGGCCCCCAGGTGGGAGTAGGCTGGAGGAGGCATGAGGGGGTTGAAAGGTGAGAGGTGAGACACCATTCCCCAGAAAGGTGGGAGAGAGAATGGCCTAGGGAAGCATAGAATGACTGCCTGTGGTATTGGCCCACTTAATACCACTCAGGAACGAAAACTGGAATAGTTTGTTTGCCTTTCTCCAGCCCCGTTCATTTGTGCAAAGGAATAGGTAAACACCACAGGAATTTGGATTTATCTGAAGTTTTGTCACCATCAAGAATGTACAAGTGAAAGACAAAAACAAAATGTATGATTTATCTATAGAAATGATTGTGTTGGTTTGATGATTCTGCTTTGTAAAAATTGGCCTAATCTTTAAGTGCATTATAGGAACACCCATAGAAACAGAGAAAAAACTTTTTCTAATGAATTACTGGGCAGTGATGCTTGAATCATTAGGCTTCTGAAACATCGAAGATGATAGAGTCTGAGCTACTGCATATATTGACCGCAAAGCTAGCTGACGTTTCTCACCTTTTCATTTTCAACATAATAATACTCTTCCCATATATCAATTTTGGAATTTTCTCTTGCAGAAGAGGACAATAGTTGAAGAAAACCTCAAACATAGAAATATGTCTCCCTTAAAGAAGGTATATGACTAATGTCTCATTAAATAACCTTTATGTGCTTTAATATTTTTCATCATATTACATTAATTTAGACAGTAGCATAATGTATTTGAGCTACATTGACAATTTTTTAAAAGGATACTTTTTACAATAAAATTCAATTATAAGTACAGGTCTAGTTATAAATAATGGCATATGGATGCATGAATTACTGAGATCTATTGAATTAGATGGATAAATTGAAAGAATAACTTATTTCCTGAGTACTAAAATATGACTGTTGACAACCATAATAGTTAACATATTTATTCCTAGCACATCATAGAAATTAGCTGGGACAGTGTACAACATAAAAGGTGATTAGAATGGTGATCAAAGACTGCTGATCACACCTCCAAGAGTTGTTAATTCCAGAATACACATTAATATTCAACCACTTAACCTTCCACCATCCTATTATCAAAGACCCAGGAAGCTAAGAGACATGACATTAGAGATAAGTTTTCTCTTTTAAACATCTGCAGATGAATTAAACCCAAACAGTAATTAGCCAACATTTATGGGCTGCTTCCATTACATGGTGCACTATTCTTTTCTAATTTTTATATGTATGTTTTGCAGTACATAATGATTACATTCCTGGAAGGTAATTGGTAAGAATACATAACACATCACAATTCTTTTTTACTGCCTTTCATTCCCCTCCACTCTTCCTCCACCTGTTGGTTCTCTTTCCTTTTGCAAAAGATCTATGTCCTTATTTCCTATTATTTACTTTTTATTTTATTAGTCATTTATATTTTATATTTCTTATATAATAGAAAGTATGCAATAATTAAGTTTGTGTGTCTGAATTATTTCACTTAACATTATGGTCCAAAGGTACATCTATTTTCCTACAAATGACTAATTTATCTTTCTTTATGGCAGAGTAGTGTTCCATTGTGTATAAATATCTCACTTTCTTTATCCAGTCATCTGTTGGTGGACATATAGACCTGTGCTATTAAAAATTGTGCTGCTAAAAACATGGGTATGCTATATCACTGTCACATGACATCTTTAACCCTTTCAGGAAGATACCTAGAGGGGAGTAACTAAGTCAAATGGAATTTCTAGTTTTAACTTTTTAAAAAAAAATCTCCATACTGAATTCCATAATGGTTATATTACTTTACTTTCACTTTGACACTGTAGAAGGATTCCTTCATATCCTCATCCTGTCCAGCTCGCTATTTGATTTCTTGACAATACCCATTCTTTCTGAAATGGGATGGAATCTTAGTATTGTTTTAATTTGCATTTCTTTAGTGGTCAAAGATGTTGAACATTATTTTTCATGTATTAGTTGATCATTTATACTTTCTTCTGAAAAATGTCTATTCATTTCACATGTACTATTTTAAGCATTTTATAAATCTTAACTCATTTTCAGTGTACCAATATGGTATAAATTACTATTATTATTCCTGGTTTTCAGATTTGAATCTTGCCACTCTGACACTTGAAAATCCTTATTAAGATTATTTTAAATGTACTTTTCTAGTTGCCAAAAACCTTTATCTAGAGTACTTTTTTCCTTTAAATGGTACTGTTTGGTTGTAAGAGTATATCAAGGATAAACATCATATTTTTTAGTTCAAGTAGTTAAACAGAATAGGTAAGTCTTCCAAAATAGCAAGATCTTCAAAATATTAAGTGAAGAAAACCACATTGTGCAGAATGTCTATGGTACTTTTAATAAGATGCTTTTAACTTGAGACCACTTTTCTAGAGATACATGTGTGCATGTGTGTAGATGCCTAGAATGTTCTAGAATATTTGAGAAAAGAGAGGCCCAAATAATACAGTTGCTTCTAAAGAATGAAAGAAACCAAGATGAGGGCATCATCTAAGAAGGCTTCAATCTTATTTCTAAGGTTTTAATATTTGTGAAGAGCACATACACCTGAAAGATTTCTAATTAAAAATATTTCTTCACTTTTGGGTTTTTAAAATTCTGATAAATGCTTCTCTGTACATGTTTATTATAGTAACTCATTTCTAGAACATCTAGCTTGATATTCATTTATCCATACTCAGGTTATATTTTTAAAACAAATTATAAATATTAATAAGTTCACCATGCTCCTAGGAGACACGGAGATTCTCGCTCATTTTCTTGCTTAACAAGAATTTAAGGATTATTTCCCAAGTTATAGTATGAGCACAGCCTTTAAGAATCTTTGATTATTTTTATTGAGAGCTTTTATGTGGCTTTTGTTAAGATATTTGTATGCCTAGTCATAATCTCCTTTAAACTCTTAATCACGGTGTGTTCCAAAAATGCTTGTCATCCAAATCTTTGCAGTTAACTCCTTCTTCTTAAAAAAATAGTCAGTGCAAAAAACAAAAAAAGCCAAATCCTATTCTTGTTGGGACTACATTTCCTTCAAGTTGTTCTATAGGCTGAGGCGTCCCTGTTCAGACTTGTCAAACTAGTTTCATTTCAACTACTTGTAATTTGTTTCCGTATTTCTTACAGTGGTGATTCTCTAATATAGCTAGAGATACCATAAGGTTGATAGGAAGGTTGAGATCAGTGGGTGCAGACCTACAAGATCATAGTCCTCTGGTCGATGATGTATCGGTAAGTGAATCTTCGTTTTTCCAGGTCTCCTTTGTTTATTGTCAGTGACTAGATGCCTCATGTCAGAGACTGTTGGTGTGGTATCCTTAAGTGGGTTCAATCAGCTTGTGACATATCTGGAACTTTTATAGCAACCCAGAGTAATTAACCTCTGCTTAAAATCAATTTATTTTGTATAAAAACTCATCGGCTTTATTCATGTTGCTAAATTCAATAGTTAATAGTTGGGATTTTAGAAGTTAAGGAAAACTTACATCAATCTGGTATCTTGATTGATTCTAAAGCAGGCAAGTTGTCCTCTGTACTAGAACAAGCATCCCTTTTCCAGGTCTATGTTCCATGGGCAGTCCTTGTGCTCTAATGCACATTAGAAAGTCAATAGTTGTACTTGTCTCCATTATAGAAAGCCCTAGACTTCCTGCAGTGAGAATGAGACACAGGAGATAAAAACTGGAGAAAAAATTCTGAATTTTTCCTGTTAAATATTGAAGAAAAAGAGAACATGAATTTTTTGGATTTCTTTCCTTAAATAAGTTTTCTCAAATGCAAAGAAGAGGAAACAATAAGATTTTTGGCATAACTTTATGCATAATAAAATAGTGATTTTGAATAACCACAGTGATATTTCTCCAGTGTTTACATTTATACTATTTATACTAATTTTCTAAACATTTTAACCCATTTTCTTTCATTTAAGCATTAAGGAGCCTTGTGCATTTAGTAGAACAGGTGCAATTAACAGCTGAAGATGGCAGCTTCTCTGGGTCTGCAAAGCTTTCAGATGCCAGAATCACAGCTCTGATGCCTGACCCTTCATTTCCTAAAGTCCTGTCTTGCTCATTAACTGCTGCCTCTCTTGGTGGCAGAAACACTACCCAGGGGATTTCAGAGACGAGTCCTAGAAACAGCACTGGTCACTAAGTTACCATCTCTGGACTCACACTCATGTGACACCAGTTTGCAGCAGTCCTTCAGAGGGTGCGCAGTAACTGTGGGATGGTCACAGAGACTCAGAAAGGATCTTCAGTGCTTCTCATAGAATCGGTATTGCATAAATATTTACTGAACAGAGGAATGAGCAAATGAATGAAATATCTAGCACCAATATTTGGCTTATTTATTCAAACTCATAGTATTTGAAAATTTATACCCCAAGTTTATGGAAATAATAGTTTGTAAAAAACAAGATCTCAAACTGCTCAGATTTAATATTCTCCAAATATTTTTTTAAGATACTAAGACTAGTAATCATAGGCAGCAAAAACATTCTTTTCTCATGAACACTGTGTACTTATGGAAATGTTTGCAGCTTAGGGAAAATTAGGAGTGAGGCTGGTGTCCGGCGCTGTGGACGGCATAGCAAGGGTACATAAAGGAAGCAGTCGGTAGCACTGGGTGACCACAGTTCCGTGAATCCAAGCTCAGGGAACACAACTCCAGAATCAGAGGCACCTGCAGGGGGTGGCAGGTCACACTCACAGTCTGGTGAAAGGATTGAGCAAAAGCAAATATCTAAAAACTACTAGGACACCCTATGTCTCACTGGCACTCACTCAGAAATGTATTCTACAGTAGCCTCACAGTTCCTGTTTCTCTATGTACAAGAAACACGGTGTGGAAGCCGTGTCAGAACTCAGGTCACCGCGTCTGTGCGATCATACACCATGCTCTTCCTGGGTTCTGTGGTCTTCTCTGTGAGACATGTTGTTTTTAGTGTAATGACTTGTGGGTGACCACATCTAAGCCTTCTAAATCTCGAGTTACTAATTCCTAAACTATTCACTTATCAGTTAAATATTCCCTGTTTCTTAATTTTCAGTAAATTCATAGTGCTTATTGTCTGCTACATATACATTAATTAATTATTTCTACTTTATATATGAAAAAAGTAATCAGCCCGTGTCATAGCTATTGAGGAGAAGCGCTAGAATTTGAACCTGACAGGGAAGCCAAAACTTGAAATTAACTAACTAGTTATCCTTGATTTTTCTTCTTTTTTGACAATTTTTGAGAGGGGAAAAAATCCTGATCTTTAATTCAAATTTTGAGTAAAATATCCACAGAGCTAGTCATGCTGTAAGTTTCTCTCTATGGTCAGTAGATTGAAATACATGCTCATCTCACTGCGATTTGTTTTGTTTTGTTTTATAACAGTCTTTTATGGAGTCCAGGGCAGCCTTGGATTTCAGCCTTCGGAGTGCTGAGGTTATGGGCCTGAGCTACCACACCTGCTTACCACTGAGATTTAAAGGCAAACTTACAACATCCTCTTCTTGACTGTACTTCCCCTTTCCAACCACCTGGCATATAGTGAATAATATTTAGTAGATGCAAGGGGCAGAATAGCAGAGACACGTATAGAGTACATGGAAACTTAGGTTGTAGGAATTTCTGAACATACAAATATCCAACCCCATTGGATAGTGATTTATTTGTAATTATTGTAATAACATATATTGCTTGTTATCTATCTACTAAATGTGAATCATTTTGTATGTATTATTTATTCTTTGCAATACTGATAAAAGTCCAGCCCATTTTACAGGGGGAGAAAAGAAAATTTTCCCGGATCACAATTACTGAGTTTTGCAAGGAAGCTATCCACACCTTTCCATCTCCAACACATTAATACATTTGTCTCTGAAATGTCTTGGACAATGACAGAAAATTGACCGCCTAATGATACACAAACCATATGAGTGACATTTGACTATTCCACCTAAGGTTCTCACACCCATCTGGTAACAAACAGGACAGTAGCTTTGGAGTCCAGCCCACAAGACTTTCTGCACCCTTAGCTGTGACTGTGCTACTCTTCCTGTTTGAACTTCTGGTTCCTGATTAGCAAAATGTCAACAATAAGCCCTACTCCACCATGCTGCAGCGTCACTTACATGAGGTCACCTACATGGGAACTCCCAGCTCAGAACAGGACTTGCGATGTGCCAGACTCTTTATGCATCCAGTTTGAAGCTTCCCACATCTGGGCAGTAGTTATTACCACCATTTCACAGGTGAGAAAACAGAAGTTCACAGAGATTTCTCAAAACACAAGAATCACAGCTCTAATCTGAAGCCAGAGTCTTCTGGCCCTAAAAAGGAGGTTCTATTTGCACATCAGAATTCCAATAGAAAATTGTACCAAAAATATGGAGAATTAGAAGACTTTTAAAAAGTAAATCTCAGTCCAGGAAAATGGCTCAGCCGCATAGAGCTTGCCTGGCAAGCATGAGGTCATGAGTTCAATTCTCAGTACAAAAAAAAAAGTAAATCTCATAATTGTTAACCTAAAGAAAATTTATTTTTGTGCTATTTTTCAATATTTACAGAAAATAAGCTTACAATATTTCTTCATTTTCAATCTAACAGCAGAGATTGAGATAAAACATTATATTTTGTGCTATGAATTGCATTCATGTCTTACTCCTTTCTACCTCTCTAAATCCAGTCTGAGCACCCATTAGGAGAATAACAGTATGCAATACAGCAAATATGGGGGATTTCCTTCTCTCTTGTTTATGAAATCCAGTATTGTTTTCACTGTTTAGTTTTGTTATGATTTATTGTTTTGCTTAGTGTTCTGTTTGGATTAGTGTTATTCTGTTTTGTTTTATTTGACTTTACTATGTCTGATGGTCTGGACAACTATTGTGAAGAGAACAAGATATATTATGGTAGCCATTGTTGATTTCCTATTATCCTATTTTGAAGTTCTGTACCACTTTCACTGTTTTGCTTTGACTAGTTTTATTCTGTTTTATTTTTGTTAGTTTTTATGCTCTTTATAGTAGATTTTTTAAAAAGATTGTCAGTAGTGAGGATCCTATTTAACTTTACTGAAACTGTTTATCACCAAACCTATTTGAATATAGGAAATGCCCCACTCCTCATCACTTGAGAACACTGTTTAAGAAACACAGTCTTCAGAATCTTGTAACACTACAGAAGAAAGTTTTTGTACACTTAGCAAGAATTAAAAATAGTGATCTCATTTGGCAGAGTGAAAACAGTATCAACGTAAATAAAACCTGTCAGTCTACAGACAGCCCCACATGTGGTCATTAATTCTTCCTGTTTGTCCCTCTCCAAAACCCTCTCCTCTCCACATTGGCTCTCTCAATATTGTGGAATCCACTTTCCAGAGGGAGAAGGGATTCTAAGTTTCTGAAGCTGCATGCAAATTTGAAGCCAGATATTAACACGTCAGAGTACATGAGGTCACTAAAAGGATTGTTTTTCTTGTAACAAAAGGACGAGCTGCTCAGCGAAACCAAAGTTCTTTTTTCTTATTTTATTTTGGTACCAGAAATCAAACTGGGACCTCACTATTGCCAGGCAGGAGCTTGTGCCGCTGAGCTATGTCCTCAGCCCCTGGAACCATGGTTCTTAGGAAGGAGCCTCTGGTTCCAGTAGAACTTGCCCTCTGAGCCATGTCCCAGGCTAGAAAAAAAGGAGCAAAGTTTTCTGCAGCATTACCTCCCTGGAATCCATCTAGCACCTTTTTTAAGTGACACGAGGAGGTGGGTAAACTTGTAGGTTGTCTTGGAAGTTGGGCAACAATTCCTTTTTCTCTCAGTCCACTTTGAACTTCAAAAAACTGTTTCTATGAAGACTTATTCAAATGTAACTGATCCACAAATGAGCATTTGCCTAACAGTCACATGCATCTACACTTGTATAATGCTAACACATCTGTAAGAAAGCTGAAAAACAATCCTAAAAGAGGGAAGCTTTGAAGCGGTAGATAAAATGATACAAGATATGTGGCTGAAGGTGGAGCAACCAGAGGGGCCGCCCCTCTGGGGAGGCTTCTTTCTAGGAAAAGGGAATCCTGATGGGAGTGGGGATACCACAGTGTCTTTGCTTAACTCGTTTTGAACTCATGCATATGAAAATCACCAAGCACCTGCACACTGCAGTGCAGATTGCTAACAATTCATACTATTCTATACATTCTTCAAATGTGTGTCTTTTAATTTGTGAGCCTGCAGAGAGTAAAACCACAAAAATTTAATTATCGCCAGTTTTGTTTCACATCTTAGAAAAAAATTCTATGAATACATCCTTCTCAAACAGAGTAATAAATCTTCATGAAGGTGTAATCGACACGGTAAATGGGATTTCATGGAGATAAAAGTTGTATTGGTCAGAATAGGAATCACCTGTATTTCCTCTTTCCTTAACAGACTGCTGAGGGCCAATAAGATTGTAAGAGGATTACTTTTAGTTTTTTTCCATTTTAATTTCCAAGAGTTTCCTTGTATTCCTGCGATTATTACTTGAGTAAAATACTCTTTAGTTTTCTTTTTATTCAATAGCTAGCATAAAATTCTCTATACATGGACTAGCTCCTCACTACCACTCCCCAGAAAAATTAAAAGAACACAATTTAACTCTCACATGCTTTTTGGTTTTGTTTTTTGAGACAAGGTCTCACTGTGTAGTTCAGGCTGACCTGGAACTTGGGGTGCTCCCTCTGTCTCGCTTGTGAGTGCTGAGATTACAGGCATGCACCACCATCGCTACTTTCACGTGCTCTCTTTGAAGGCTACGGTTTCTGTCCATTTTCAAGATCCCCACCAATTCATGTGCATAGTCCTTCTCCAGTTATTTAATCAAAGGTAAACTAGGTGCCCTTGTGAGGAGACTTTAATGATGTAATTAAGATGTGAATCAGTGGAGTTGAGGAGGAGGAAATTGCCCTTGGGAGTCCAACCTACTCAGGGGATGCCTTACATGGGACTGGGCTTTACTAGGAGAGGTTGGTAGTGAGAGCTTGGACCTAAGGACGAGTCCCTGTCTCTGGCTTTGAAGAAGCAAGAGAAAAGAATGGACGGCATCAGGGGCCGAGAGAGGGCTTGGACTAACGGGCAGAAAAAGGACTGGAACCTCCATGTGGCTTCAAGGAGCTGAGTTTCACCTAATACTCGAGTGAGCCTGGAGAGGACCGTGAGCATCAGAGAAGGAAAGCAGCCCCAACGCTTTGATTTCAGGTGTGTGAGGTCAGACCATGTACAGAATAGAGAGCTAACAAACTAGTACTGCTGTAAGCTGTTAAGTTTACAGTAATCTGTCATAGAGCAAGAGAAAATTAGTATTCCTGTATCTGTTTTACGAGTGCAAATAAAACAGAAAAAATGGGACAGCTCCACTCAGTCTAGACACTAAAAGATTTCACTAAATGTACTTCTTTTTGAATGTGAAGTGATATTAGGAAATTATTAACATGACCTATCCGGAAGTGCAGCGTAATGATACATTTTCACCTTGTATCATATATTGGTTGTGTCTATAAAAGTTGAAAGCAGACTCAAAGTTCACTCATTTAACCTGTGCCCCCTGCTACAAGCACTATACTTCCCAGTGGTTTTCGCCAAAGGATGAACACTCTAAGTGGCAGCTTTTTACCCCAGTTTTTTTGGGCATCATTTCCCCCAGGTGCTTATGGCTCTTTCTGGGGCTTTGACAGTGTCTACCATGGCACTAATCAGAGGGTGTTGTGCCTTTTTCTGCTTATGGCTCCATTGGTCAGTCCACAAGCTTGTGGCTTTTTATGTCTAGGCAGAATGAGTGTGAACACTCATCTACCTTCTCCAGTTGTTGTACTTAAGAAAATTATACAATGGTCACAAAATAGATTTTAAGTCTTGTACATCTTCCTGTGGTCCTGTCTGTTTTCCAATAACTTGGTGTCACACTGATAAGAATCTCTGACAAAATGAAGAGTCCAAAAATTGAAAACATGTGAGTGAGTAAGTGAACACATAAATAATAAATATTATCAAAGAACTCAAATACAGTAAAAAAAAAAAAAAGAAAAGAAAGTTAATCTGACACTGAGAATAAGTGTGTGCTCTAAAAGTTAGAAGACTTGAATTTGAGACGACCACTTACCTAGGAGAAATCTCTTTCCTGAATGAGTATTTCTTCATTTGCAGGGTGATTGCATTATGCTGAATAGTCTCTAAGATTCATTTCATCTGAATTTCAATGTCAAGTCATTGAAGAGGTTAATAACATCATGTTGAGGAACTTCTGTTTGCTGCTATATTTGAGTGTATCAGATTTTGTCCATCATAAGGCACTGACAAAAGTTCTGCACTTCTCCAGATTCCTTTTTTAATCAATCACAGCTCATGTGGCTCATATTTTCCATACCTAACAAAATTCAGTTCTGTCAAGCTCCATTGGGTTTACTGGATAAATTTATTACTTATGCCCAAGAGAGAAAGAGTAAGTTTTATATACAAAAGAAAGCTTTCTTGTAAATCAACCAATATGTATTGAAAGTTTATTTAGCAGAAAGCATTTTAATAAATCCTATGAATGAAATATGAAAAAAACATACTTTGCTCCCAAATAACTTTGGATACCAATATATACAAATTAAATAGTAAACTAGTAAGTGTGTAAAAAAACTTTACTGTGCCTGAAAGTTTCAGAGATGGAGCAACAGAGTTAGATGACCTAGGGGCCGGGGATTTAGCTCAGGGGCATAAGTGCCTGCCTGGCAAGTATGTAGTCGTGAATTTGATCCCTGGTACAAAAAAAAAAAACCAAAGTCAAGATGCGCTAAGCCTTCCCAAGCCACTTGACTCTTAACAAATCAGTCATCTTCTCTTTCAGCCTGTCATTTCGTATTTATAAAGGTCTTAGTCTGTACCAAGAACTTCATTAGGTTTTAATGGTAAAAGATAAACAAGACCAATTTAACCCATTAAGAAGTTCTGCTTAGCTGTAGAACATTCATGCAAACCAATACCTGATACAATGTGATGGGCACAATTGTATTTTTTTTAAATTTTTTAAAATTTTATTTAAAGAAAAAAAAACAGAATAAAGGGTAGCAACAATATAGAATTCCAAGGCAAAAAGGAAAAAACAATAACAACAACAAAAAAAACTAAGAAATTATTACTTGACAAATTACATACTGACTTCTTGGAAATAGTTGTTCAAATTACAAAGTTAAAACATGTAAAGTAGACATTCAAACAGTGAGACTGTTAGCAGTTCTGCTCCATGATCTGACAAAAACAGCAATATGGTCATCTACCTTACACACTCAAATATACATGCAATTATATCAAAAGGGTAAAATTAAACACAACAAGGTGGGTCACAAGAAAGCAATGTAAGAGACATAAATTTCAAAGCTAGACAATCAAAGATATTCACTCTACCGTATTGATTCTTGTTTTCTTCCAAATAGTTGTCCGTATTGTCACATACAGGGAATTCACAAGAAACAACATAGGATGCAATTGATCTGAGCAGGACGAGGAAGGCAATTCAGGTCTTCAAGACCTGAAAATAGGGAAGCCAAAAATGGCTATCATAATGTCTCTCATTCTCTTCAAAACAGCTGCCCATACCTTCATGTGTGTTGAACTTAAAACAAAACAAGCTAAAATCACTTTGAACAAAGAATGATAGTTTTGCTGGATTTCACATCATGACATTATGGAATCAGCACTGGGTACTGTAGTGTCTCTTTTTCTTCAAAGTAGTTGTTCATTTCACCATGTGTTATATAGTTGGTTCTTGCAAACTGTTTATAAGCTCTACACATGCATGAGTCACTACATGTATATCTATACTTTCTGTATTAGAGGGAAAAACAAAACAAAGCAAGACAAAACAAAACAATTCCTAGAAAAGCATGAAGCAAAAAGTCATATAAAACCATAATACAAGGTAATCTACAATGGTTATCATGGTGTCTCAGCAGAGAAGAACAACATTAATAAAAAACGAAGCATTGGAGACATTATAAGACTTCAAAAGCAGGTAATAATCAAACCAGAATGGGTATCTTAGTGCATCTTGTCATCTTCAGTGTAGTTGCCTATACTCTTAGACTTGATGCCATCAATCATAAGAGATTTAAATAAAATTAGTCAATACAAAGTAGCAATCTAACAAACCAGATTCAAATAAGATCAGTCATAATAAAACAGTATTAGTTATAAAGGGCTTCAGATTAAGTTGATAGGAAATTAAAGATGATTACTATAATATGTCCTCTTATATTTGGGATAGCTGACCATGTCCTCAAGTCTAGTGTAAGTAGACAAACTGAAACAGCATGTAATCCATACAAACAGAGTGATGAGAATAATGTAGATTTTAAATCTTGTTACCCCATTAACAATATCCTCTGCCTTCCTTTTTTAGACAATTCCTCCCCTTTCACTCCCATAGGATGCACTGCTTATTTTGGGTCCCACTGCCTCCCTATACAGAGCATCTCAATGGACCCTGTCTCCTGATCTACTGTGCCTGTGTTTCTCTCTGTTAGTATTTCGAGGCCCTCTATACTAGAGATTACAGCCAATCCTCTCTGCCTTATTTCTGCTATTCTGTTTTTCTGCCATTGGTTGTCTATTTTTCTGTTCCACTCCACTGTCTGCCCCGTTCACTGAGGCCTCTCTGCCACTGTTCCTGAAATGCTCATATTCTATTTCTCTCTCTCTCTCTCTAAAATGTCCTTCAGTATTTTTTGTAGAGTTGGATTGGTGGTCACAAATTCTCCCAGTTCCTCTTTTTCGTGGAAGCATCTTGCTTCTCCCTTAATTTCTAGAGAGAGTTTTGCAGGATACATCAATCTGGGCTGGAGGTTGTTCTCCTTCAGGGCTTGAATTACTTCACTCCGAACTCTTCTTGACTTGATGGTCTGTGTCGAGAAGTCTGCTGTGATTTTGGTGGGTTTTCCTTTATAGGTAATCTGTTTCTTTTCTCTGATGGCTTTTAATATTCTGTTCTTATATTGAATTTCTGAGATCTTGATTATTATGTGTCTAGGTGTAGCTCTGTTTTGGTTGTAGGTGGCTGGAGTTCTGTATGCTTCACACATCTGCATATCATTTCCTTTTTCTATGTTTGGGAAGTTTTCCTTAATAATTTCTGTGAATAGCCTTTGCAACTCCTCTGTTTTGACTCCTGCTTTTTCATTCACATGTTTTTTTCTTAAATTACAGATCCTCTTTTCCTCTAGCTTTCCAATTGTTATTGCCTGCTCCCTTGTTATTTTTAAGAGATCTTTCCTTTTATGATCACACATTGCAAGCCTGTGTTCAATTTTCGATAATCTATCTTTGGTTTCTTCCAAGCAGTTTTGCCAACTTTCTATGGAGTCTTTGGTTTCCTGGTAATCTCTTTGAATCTGCTTCATGAATTCTAGATTTGCTTTATATTTCTCATTGAACATTTCTCTCCTTTTGTGTTCCTCCATTCTTCTGTCTGTCTTCTTGAGAGGTGATGGGCACAATTGTTGATCACAAGATACTTTAAAAAGCAGTATTTTTTCTCTAGAATTGTAAAAATTTCCTCATTTCCTGATAGGATACGATATAAAGTACAAAGCACCACATCTGAAGTACAAAATTCATCTGACAAATGAATTTAACCAATCTATTCAAGGCCTCTCATCTAAATTCCAGCTTGCAGGAAATAAGGGAGATAGAAGAACAAGTTAATTGACACCACCAGAAAGCTCAACAATTCTCCTGCCTCAGCCTCTCGAGTGCTAGATTTCAGTCAGGTCTAGAAGGAGAGGTATTCTAAAGGGCTACTAATTTGGTCTCTTCAACAATAAATGTCATTAAAAATTTTAAAAGAATCAGTATTCTTTTAGATTGAAAGGGTCCTAAAAGACATGATTTTTGATTATGATCTGTTTTGTACAAACCATCTGTAAAAATAATGGGGAATATGAAGCAAATTTAAAGATATACTGCAGACAAGAAGACATTGGAAAATTACTAACTTTTGAGAGTGCTTGTAATATACTGGTTATGTTGGAAACATCCTAATTAATAATGATTTGGTGGAAAGTCTTGATATCTTTTTAAATTATAATGCAGCAGTAAAAAAATGAACTAAATATAGCAAAATTTAATGATTGTATGGACATATGATATTAATACTATTCTCATTTTTTGTGTCTGAAACCTTTCACAATAAAGATTTAAAACAACTGAGCATGCTGGGGCACAACTGAAATCCTAGCACTCAGAAGGCGGAGGCAGGATAATTGCCATAATTTCTAGGCCAGCCTAGGCTACAGAATGGGTTCAAGGCCAGCCTGAACTGCATAATGAAACCCTGTCTCAAAAAGACCAAAACAAACAACAATAAAAAAGATTTAGACCAAAGTAAATAATAGATTATATTTGAAATCACTCTATAATAAAGCATTAGCGAAAGGAGGAATAATCCTTTTTCAAGAAAGTGTGTTACTTTGGGCTTCACTGTTAAGGAAACCCAGCCTGACCACCAGAGATGGGTCACTAAATTGTCCTATATACAGGAGTTGGGAGCAGCAGTACCATGCCAAGATCCTGATCTTTTTAACATCTCTCCTCATGTGAAAGTGCCCTCAGCCAAAATGAAAGACAAACAGAAAAGCCATGAAAGCCAAGCTAGAGCAAGGATTTATCCAAGGAAAACCAGAAAATCTGTAGCTATTAAAATGTGAGCATAACCTAAGGGCTTTGTTTTTTGCAGGACAGTAGGATTTGTCCCCCAAAGCAGAGCCTTGAAGCCATGGATGATTGTGCTTCTCCTCGTCTTATCACTGATTGTGGTGGGGCTGACCATTGGTCTCCTGGTTAGCCTTGTAGACCCTGGTAGGTAAAACTAGGAATTTCACTCAGTTCAATTTTACTTTTCCACAAATGTTTAATTTTATATATGTAGAAGAAAAGGTACCCTTACCATGACTGTCCCCATTCAGAATATGTTATCCTATATTCTACCATTTCATCACAGAATTCCTGTCGTGCACTTTTCTGAGTATGCAAGACATTGCATTAAGCAAAGCAGAAAACTTCCTGTCTCCATAGGGATCTGAATCTAGTATTCTTAAGAATCTACATCAAATGTTGAAAATGATCATTGTCCAAAATTCACCATTAGTATTTGTAGTAAAAAACTCTTATCATTTACTATATATTGAAATAAAAAAACTGAAAAATTAGTTATCAAAATAGGCCCTTGAAGATCAATTCTAAGTCTTTTAGCAGCATTTCTAAGACAGAAGAAAAGCACATCTAGTGAATTTCAAAATGATAGATAAGCAATAAGTACACCACAATAGCATCACTTGCTTTAGAGAAAAAAAATACTCTTTCCAAAACAATATTCAATATTATATTTATTTCCTAATATATGTATAATTACACAAATAATGCATTTTTGAATCCTCCCTTTTATAATTCATGTGCTTGTGCTGCATACAAACCATTTGCATTTTTTGACAAATCCTCACAATGCCACTCTCCTATAAATGTGGGCATTAGAGTGACCAGCTCAGGCTGCTCCCCAGAACCTTATCTGTTGTCACCCTTCCCAGATTTCACTAGTGAGTGATACCTATTTTAGGAGACAAACAGGAGACAAAATTTCAGGCCATATTCCTGGACTCCATAAGACAACCTTAGCTATAGTTTACACCAATGTCAAAAGATACTCAGAGCAGTTCACTTGGTTGCAAAAACTAAAAAATAAAATAAAAATAAAAAAAGAAGCTTCCTTTACTATGAGAATAAAATTTGATGACAGAAAATATTTATTGGGACAAAAATAGCATTATAGGGTCCAGAGATGCATGGTTTAGAAGATCCTCACCCTCGATCCTTGTTGCATTAGTGGATTCATATTCAAGAAGGGCACTTCTTCCAACCAAGCCACCTGAGGGCCCTGGGCCCATGCTGCTGCATGGTGGCTCAGAACTTTACACAGACTCTGCATTTGTATAGCACAGAGCAAGTTGCTCATCTGTGCAAAGGCAGTGATGATAATCGTACCCAGCCAAGGATCAAATGAGTGAATACAAGTGAAGTGCCCAGAAAAACAGGGCATGTAGTACACACTCAACAACTGTCAGTTACTCCCGATAACACAAAACTTTGTTATTTTCATTATTTTTATGAAATTCAATTATAAAAAAATTCAGTATATAGTTAAGACTTAACATTGGCTCCGTGATAATTAGGTCTTAGCTCATGAGACATTGGCCAGATCCCTGCATGACCTACTTCTTGTTTTCATCACAGGTGAGAAAATGGAATATTATCAGGGCAGCTTTTCAATCTCAGAGCTCCTCGCCAGCAGCGATAATGGACAAAAGATCACACACCAATTTAAGGACCTACAGGAGATGAGTGAAAATTTGGTAAGTCAGACAAAAATGCTTTATGTAATAAAAATGAAACTGGAAGGAATTGTGGAGATCATTTCCCTTGGACGCAAGTATGTGATGTTCAGCCCACTCATGGAGAAAGCATCTTGCAGATTTCCAGGACTCCCCAGACCTGTGAAATCAGTCTGATGAGATGAATGGGTGGAGACAGGGGAATAAGAATCTCTCTGTCTAAAAGGTGGATAGCTCTGATAAACCACTTTTCCTAACTCAGCTATCTCATTTAACAATGACAGAATCAAGTCCAAGATACCCCAGCCCACTGTCCCCCCAAGTCCAGCACAATAATTACATAGTAAAAAAAAAAAGCCTATGTAAAGCCAGTATGGTAATACACAGCCTCCCAGCATTTGGGAGGCTGAGGCAGGAGGATTGCTGTTAGTTCAAGGCCATATTGGGCCACATAGGGCACCTAAGGCCAGCCTGAACTACACAGCTAGAACCTGTCTCAAAACCACCAAAAAAGAAAGAAAGAAAAGGAAAATTCTACTTATACCAGAACTTATCAATGAGACCATTTTTTTAATAAGGCCACATTTTAAGATTTAGGGTATTTTTAAAATATAATATGACAAAAATATTTATTTTACATCACAAGTGTATTATAAAAACAAAACAGTAATCACATAATGCTTAAATTAAATGCTAACAATTTTGTCACAGCTCCAGTGCAGGACTTTCTTCCAAGGGAAGACAAAACACGCAGTCGCATAGCATTCTGCCCCAGGTGCGGGAGCTCTCACCTACAGACAGCCCGGGTTAACTGCGGAAGCACAGATGTGGCACTGTTATAAAAGGAAGGAAATGACAGATTGCAATGCTTCATTTTAGTCAAAACAGTTTTCCTAAAATATTTTCTTTCTCAAACCAGTTGCCATTTTTTAAAGCACCTCATCTGTCCCTTGACTGCAGAGCACTCATCTGTAGCATACTTACAATACTACCCTGGGTTGGGCTTATAATCTCCGTTTTCATTTAACATGAAATAGAGCGTTTTTTCCCTGTCTTCAGTCCCATGCCCCTACCGCTAGTGAACACCCTTACATTCTTTGATGGTCAGAGGGTCTTGCACAGCAGCATTTGCGATCAGTTCTTGGGGATCACAGCCTGCGTATACCCCAGTGCCTCTTGTCCTAAGTGACCCCACATGACCTCCTCCATGGGCAAAGAAAACGAAAAGAGAAACAAAAGCCAAAGATGGCCTGCCTTCAATAAAAAGATGAATTGTTTGAATAATAGGCAATGTTTTAGTTTATTCAGAAACTCTCAATCTGTTCTGCTCACATTTTATACAGAATTGGTTGCTGTTTTAAGTTAGCTGAGAAATCTTTCCTCACTGAGTTAAACAGACTGGATACCATAGGTCTTCTAAGAAATACTGAGGAACATTAGGTGCATCTGGAGCCGCAACTGTGTCTGAAAGGGACTTTAAGTTTCAGTTAAGTGTGCGCTTCTAGGGGCAGGTACTGCAGGCGTCAAGTGAGTTACAGCAATATGCCTTATCCTCAGGGCTACCCACAAAGCCTTTCACTGGTTGCCATTATGCATTTCTTTTCTGCTGTCTGTGCAGTGTAAGCCTATATAGCTGCTCCTACAAGGACTATTCTGTGTTTTATGAATATTCTTTTGTTTATATTGATTCTTGCAACAATATGTTTTCTTTCGTGTGCACATGCTTTAAACTTACCTCCTACATATAGATCATTTTTGTTACATCCTCTTTCATCTTACTCAGAACTACTTTGTAAAGATCTATCCATGTTGTAAAGTATAATTCTAATTTGTTACTAACGGCTGCAAGATGAGTCATAGTTTATATCAGGCACATTCTACCTTCATTCACTGTCGTCGCCCCAAGAAACTCTGCCACAAGCAAACTCCTACTTATCTCCTTTGGCCCTGTGCAAATACTTCTGGAAGCAAATTACTAGGTCACTGTACATGCAGATACTTAATTTGACTAATACGCACAAGATTGCTTTTAAGAATAGCTAAACTAACTGTGCACTCCTGGTCTCTTTTGGAGTGTTGTAACAAAAGTATCACAACAGTGTGACTTAAACAGCAAAGAATTATTTCAAACAGTCTGGAGTCTCAGAAGTCCTGGAAGAAAACACTAGCAGATCAGGTGTCTGGTGAAAGCCTGCTTCCTGGACCACAAAACAAACACCCACTTCCTCTCTACCTGAGCAAATTACATACCCAGACCCCAGTTCCTATATTATCACCTTGGGGGACCAGATCTCAAAAAATCTGGGGATTGCATAAGCATTCAACCAACAGCAATTGGTAGCATTTGGCTTTATTTTTGTTTTCGTACTATTATTTGACAGCCCAATATACATAAAATAGTATCGTACTCCTGACAGAATTTGCATCTTCTCTAAGTACTAACGAGCTTGTACATCATTACCTGCATTTACCAGCCTTTTAGACTTTCATTTCTATAAATCACCTTTGCATATTCTTCACTTGCTTTTGTATTAGCCATTTTTTATTTTATTTAATTGTTATATAGGAGTTCTTATATATTCAAGATATTAATAGCTCATTGCTTATAGACATTTTACTTATCTGTGTCTTATAATATGACCATGAAACTATAGTTCATAATGCCAAAATAATAATATTCAATTCTTTGTCTTATAATTATTTTTGAAAGATTTTAAAGAAGCCTTTTTCTCTTTGCAATTCATAAAATAGCTATGTTTGTTTCAATTACTTTTATATTGTTTCTTTTTATATTATCTTTAATGTACCTTGAGAACACCTTTGAATGTGACATTAGGTAAGGATCTAGTTTTTTAAAGTCCATTTATTTTATGGAAAAAACCCAACATTTTTCAATCAAATGATTAAAAAATAACAATAGTTATTACACTGTGTTGTTATTTTCAAAGTAGTTACTCAGAGTATAAGACAAACCAAAAGGATTCTTACAGAAAAGAAACAGTAACACTAATGTTTCTTTGCAACAAATTAAGGTAATTTCAGACCCTATCTAGTTACCCAGTTTTCAGATACAGCCACCTAAATAATTTAGCATGTGGTGTGATTACTAAAGTCATTTAATGTCTTGGCTCCCACTCTCAATCACGGTTCAGCGACGTGAGTAATGTGCCTGCAACGGAACAGCATGACGTAATTATCATTAAGGATTAAACTGCATGCTGAGGACAATAGTGCAAAAGAATTTCAAATAAAACGATCACCAAGGGTCCCCATGGTCAGGAAAAGCTTTGTTATTTCACTCTTGTTTCAGTGAGACAGGTGCTCTTCTCTCCCCACCTTGCACCACGTTTGCTTCAAAAGAAATACAGGACGGGTTCCTGCCTCATCCTGAGCCACTCCTGTTTATTGTTGCTAAATCCTAATAAAACCAGATTTTTCTCTTCTCTCTATGGAGGCTAATTGAGTGACCAGGAAAGACAGGTTGCATATCCTGTTCTTCCTCATAGTTTGGGCTTTACTGATTTGGATGCAAATGGAGACCCAAAAATGAGTTCATGCCCCTGTGCTGCTAAAACTCATCCAGTTTCCCTGAGGTGGAGGGACAGACATGGTTCCTCTCTCAGAGACTCCCCCAGAGCAGACTCCGATAACCAGACACCATGAAGGTATTGCTCAGCTTATGGCCAGGTCACCTCTCAATAAATGCATCAAAATACTTAAGTCAGAAACACCAGAGTTTAGCCTAAACTCACCCTGACCTACCTACCCTACACAGGGAATTTCTGTTAGCCTGCAGGTGGCCAAACTCATGTAATACAAAGCTTCTTTCATCATAAAGTATTAGATAGCAGACACCTGATCTGCTAGTGTTTTCTTCCAGGACTTCTGAGACTCCAGACTGTTTGAAATAATTGTTTGCTGTTTAAGTCACATTTGAATTTTGTTCTTTTCCTGGAGCGTCAATGTGCTGTATGATGTTCATGCAATTCTGAGCAATGATACTCCACAATCAAGAAGTGCTAAAAAATAACACACTGTGGAGTATCATTGCTGAGTATCATTGAGAATTCAAATGTGAAACTAGAATGTGTGTGGCTTTCATGTCATTATACAGTCAAAAACTCATAGTAGAACCATTTTGAAAAGGACCAGAGATTTAGGTCAGTGGCACAGCACCTGCCTGGCAAGTGTGAGGTCCTGAGTTTGATTTCTGGTACCCCCGCCAGAAAAGGAACCATTTTAAACTGAGGACTCTCCATCGTCAGTGATACTGCCAACTAGGTAGATGGCTTTAGTTTATTTTATCAGATTTTATGAATCTGAATGAGTAACGCTGTAGAGAGAGAGCTTCACGTGGAGAATAAGTTTTAGAAAGACCAAATATATTTAAAATCATAGGATCATTACAGATATAATAATTATAAACTTGTAATCCGTAATAATGGTGATAACTAACCACATATCAAGTGCCATTCACCCCACTGCGAGCCCTCTGTGCATTATCTTAGCTAATCTTCACTGTTGTCCAATGAAAGAGTCACCACAGTATCCCTAAGTCAAGGTACCAAAGATTAGTTTGCTCATGATGATATGGTTAGGTTGTGAAAATAAATGCTCTGATTTGAAATTCCATGTTCTTAATATACTTCCATCCCCCATGATCTTTGTCACCAAGAATCCTGCATGTGGTTTTATTTCCACTTGCCCTCTCCCAAAATACCTGATTCAGTACATATTCCTGATGCAGTATTTTCTTTCAGTTTATTCTATTAACCTGAGTTGGCAACCACTATCAGCATTAGCAATGGCAACAGCTGGAAATTGCATTAGGTTTTCTTCCTCCACTCCCACCCCCAGAAAATACCTCCTCTTACACCCAAACAGTTTTATCTTCTGGGGAACACCAGAAAAAGAGCCCCAAATTATCCTCAAAATATCTTTCAGGCTATGCTTTTAGGGTTGTAGAGACAAAGAGCTTAGAAACAGAAAGGAATGCAGAAAGATAAGTAGTGTTACCTCTTCACAAACCTAATTTGTTCACAAACCTGATTTTGGAAAAAGTGGCCGCCCACACTTGTGTTTGTGTGGGAAAGGTGGCCTCAGTCATGTTGGAACCCAATGCAAAGTCCGCAAACAAAAACAATGGTTGGCCGAATGCTTCTTTTAGTGAGCCAAATTATTTGCAAACAAAAGTGTTGGTGAACCTAGGTGCCACATGTAGTTCAGGAACACTCGCAATTAAACATCAAAGGTGGGAGATTTGGTTCTGGTGAATGCTGCCGCATAAAGTTGTACTAAGAAGCAACTGGGTCAAGTTTACTTTCAATTTGGCAAAGATGTTAAAGATGACTTGCAATTTGTAATTGCACAAGAAAGAAGTGAAAAATGTCTGATGCATGGAATTGCTATGGCTCTACTCCTAGAAAGGATTAAATTTGGAAGCTTAGAGAAAAAATACTAAGCAGAGATTAGCAAGAAGTTTCATGTTCAGAGACTGGACAAATGGGCTATCAGAAGTGGGAGGGTTGGTCTGTGAGAGCTCAGCGGTGTGATCCTCTGTAGTTGAAGATGAGGCATGACTAAAGGGATGACACATGTCCCTGTCTCTGCCTTCAAAGTCTTCAATCTGAATCCTGATGGAAAAGGTGAATTGTTGTACATTTATATTTCATGTCTAATCTGCAGTATAAGACTACCGGGGAGGTCTTAATGTCTGCACTTTGCAGATAAGAGAACTAAACTTCTGAAGTTAAGGTCCCAGCTGCATGCCAGTGGAGAGCTGTGCGGTCCTGTGGGTGGCTCCCAATGCCTGCTCTTCCAGCAGCCATGCTACCTGTCAGGAGGACTTGCAGCTGACATGAGGCCTGTGTGAATTCTTCACTCACGTAAATTTTAAATCCAGAAGATCATAAATCCTCTGTGCGGAACGAGATCACTTTTCCTTGAGTGATAGATTGGAATTACTTGTTACATAAGGGTGGCCTCGCCCTCATTTCCTCGTTTTCCAGGAGCAGCTTTGATGCGATGGCAGCAGCAGAGTCAGGCATAACAGCAGAGAAGTTATGTCTGTGCTCATGCATGTTTATTCAGCAGGAATGAATATAGTTGGGGGAAAGGTGTGGATGCTCTGTGAGGGAAGTTCTTTGAGAAAGAAAGCAATGTGAGCCATCTCTAAACTTCTTGATAAATGCATAAACATAGCAGTCTTTGATCTGCCAGGCAATTTATCAGTGCTGGGGATCGAACTCACGACCACGTGCAATTTAGATCAATCCTCATTACTCAGAAAATACAGCACCACGACAGGTACTGTAGGGGGAGCTAACAGAAATCTCTCTCTTTCTCTCTCCCCCTCCCCTTGTGTGTGTGTGTGTGTGTGTGTGTGGTCTTTCAGACAGAATAATCAAATTTAGAGACTGAAGAGCAACAAACCTAGAAAGTATGTGAATCTTCTAAGCAATGACTTTTCCGTGGTAGCTTTAAGTATCTTTAGTACTACTTAAATAAATCCAAATTATATGTTTTTTTCTTTTTATAAGGTAATTTGCAGATCTAGATTTTTTGTGGCACATGGAAAGTTAATGTTTTATAATTATTAATTGCAAATTTTTAATTCCCACATTTACCTGTCTCCCAATCTCAGTCTAAAGTTTCCCAACATATTGCCAAATTGCTGTAAGTTGGTCACAGAGATCTTTTTCCTTGAGCCATTCTATAAAGGACAGTGTCACCAAAGACATGACTGGTAGAGAACATCACATACTATTGCACTCTGAGGATTTCATGTCCGGTTTAGGGTAATCCAGAAGTTACACTTGCATGGCAAGCCACCGCAGACCTCACAGGACACCAGATCCAGCTCCTCTCACCTGTGGACAGGGCGCTGGGCTCAGAGCTGTGGGGCAGTCGGGATCAGCACCCAGCACCCCAGCCTCGGGCCCGCCATCCTCCACTCAGGCTCAGGAGAAGTCTTCACCTCTGACTCCTTCAACCCAACATAACTACAGTCCAAAACAGATTTAATGACAGCTGTAACAGACTGCAGCAAAAGCTACTGAGAGGGTGGCCTTATTTTTGGAGCTGGCTCTGTCATTTCTGGTCCTCTTAGGCAGTTCTCCTTGCCTGGCAGTGGGCAGGAGCTCTTGAAGTCCTTGAAGCTCCCTCTGAGCCCACTCAAAGTCAGCATTAGGAGGACATCAGGACGCTGTGGAGTTGGAGGGCGTGGCGCCAGTCCTGGGTCCGTGGCTCACTGATGTCAACTTGGGCAAGTCACTTCCTCATCCATGTAATGCGGATAATAACAGAGTTCCCCTACAGATGGTTGAAGTGAAAAGGAAATGGGCTCAAAGGCAAGGGTGTTCATACTTGGTGCACAGCTGGCAAACAATAGTGGTAATTACTCTTGTTCTTAGGAAGATTGTATCCTCATGACATACAAGCTTTCCACAAGGAAACACTCCTGAAAATGGCCACAACAGGAAAAGAACTCCCTTTGAATAACTCACATACAATTCTCTTTTTTTTTTTCTGCTTTCTCTCTCTACCAGCTTTCATATAAAATATCTTACAAATTATTGTAAAGGTTTTCTGGCAAACATGAGGCTTTCTAGTGAACACATCTCCATTTTCTTTTAATCATTCATTCATTGAACAGAAATGTGCTACCTGTTACATGCAAGAACCATGCTGCTTCTGTAGAATATGAAAATATAAATCACTATCTATATGTTCAAAGGCTTTGCAGTTTAGTAAGGAAACACCATGTTTACATAAATAACTGTGCTAAGGAGTGGAAACTTCAAGAAGGATAAGAAAAAGTCAGACAGAAGAGGAAAGGTTAATCTGAGAACACAGTATTATCTGAGATTATTAGTTAGGTGTTATCTTCAATGGATCGGGAAGCATAATCATGGCTCAGAAAAGCAGAACTCCTAGAATAGGGTAGTGGAGGGTACCATAGAGAGAAGGAAATCCTGCAAAGGACACGTGCACAGAAAAATGCGGGTGGGCTGCAAGGTTCTGGTGTGCAGAAGACTTAGCAGGCAGGCCAGGAACAGATGCTGTGAACAGAGGCCCAGATACAATTTCACTACACTGCTTCCGCCTTGAGTTTCCGTCTTTGTAGCAGTGTAACTTCAGTGAAGTCTGAATCAGGGACAGTGGTTGCTGTTGGGAAGTGTCTTCCATCCCACCCTTTGTGTGATACCCTCACTGTAGTTAGAGACAGCAAACAGATCTGAGGTTTCCGCAGCATGGCTTTGGATTTGTCAGCTCTCGGGAGGTCATCTGATGTTATGTTGGAAGCAGGAACTTCCGTCTTCCCTCTGTCAGCCTTCAATAGCACAGGAATCTGAAGCTCACAGCCTCAGCCTGGAAACACACCTGGTGGG
>PVJX010020333.1:0-33515 GCA_004027295.1 Dolichotis patagonum | reverse complement strand
CTTGTCATCTTCCAGTCTTTGTATCTTTACTGCCTGCTCCCTTGTTATTTTTAAGAGATCTTCCCTTTCATGACCCCACATTGCAAGCCTGTGTTCAATTTTTGATAGTCTCTCTTTGGTTTCTTTTAAGCAGTTTTGCCAGCTTTCTATGGAGTCTTTAGTTTCCTGATAATCTCTTTGAATCTGTTTCATGAATTCTAGGTTTTTCCTGAATCCTTCATTGAATTTTTCTCTCCATTTTTGTTCCTCCATTCTTCTGTCTGTGCCTTCTTGAGAGGTGCCCAGCCCTTCTTTTATTAATCTACTTATCTCTTGTTTAATTTGAATTAATATTTCAGTTTTGGTCCCACTTACAAGGTCCTGAAGATATCTCTTTATGTCTGCTAACGCTGTGTTTGATGTTGCATTATTGCTGCCCTCAATCTCTTTTGTATTTACCTCTCCTGGATGAATGTTCTCAGGGTTGGGGGCTGGGAGTTGTTTCTTATTTCTCCCTTTCGTCATGTTTTTGGTTCCTTCCATACAAGTGTACAGTGTAATGACCAGACCCTTTTCTTGTTGGCTAAGGCTCCTCTAGAGGGCGCAGGCCAGGAGCTTTAGCCCTCTTCAATAGGTTATCAGAGATTAGAGTTCACCCATGGGCAGTGTGCGCTAGCGCTAGCTCCTCCCCTCCAGGCCAGTCAACCCCTGCAGGCCTTCACTGTGTCAGCGTGCACTGATCTCAGGGAAGTATTATTGTAGTGACTCACTGTCTCCCCGCCAGGGGCGCGGCCTAATCCAAGCAGATCCCACCAATCCGCTTGGCGAGGGGAGCAACCAGCTGAAGCCACTTCCTTATGTAGTTAGGGCTGTCCTGCCCAAATCCAATATGTCGTCCAGTCGGTTACCCCTTTCCCCTGGGAGCGTCCCATTCCCACCACTCACCACGTGCTGATGCCCGTCCAGAGAACTGCAGGACTCCCCGACCTCTGACTTCAGAGCGGCTGAGGTGGGAATTCACGGTGCCTCCGGGTGGGTCGAGCGCAGGGCCAGTCCGGGCGAGCTGGATGCAGGGCTGTTCAGCTCCGAGGTCGGGCGGCTCAAGCCAGTCAATACGGTGCTTGTTCAGGTTGGGCAGGAATTCAGGCGGCTCAAGGAGGGCACCGTGCTCGCTGACCTTAGCTTCTCTGATGGTAGTCCCAGGACCTCATATTCGAGTGTTTTTTTGGGGTTTAGTTTTTCCCTGGGTTGTGAGAGTCCCTCTCTATCTGTTTGGTTTCTCCAGGGTGTTTTATTCTGGCATTTGAGCTGTCTCTCTCAGAGAGGGTCTCTCTCCTACTACCTACCAGTCTGCCATCTTGTTCAATCTCCTATTTTCCATTGTTATCAGACAACTAGAGATAGAGTTCCTAGTTCAAAATATCATTTTCTTAGGCACCAGAAAGGAACAGCAACAAACACAATTGTTTGTAAGAATTTGTTGATTCATCTTAAAGTCTTAAGAAGTCTCTCAGTGGTTTTGTCCCTTTTCCAGTACTTCAGTGCGCTGCATACACTGGCAACCTGCGCCACATTAATGCTGGTTTTGCACTCTTTATTGATTGGTTGCTTTGTGCATTTGCTCAAAAGCTTTCAATGCATTATTTCATTTAACTTGACAGCAGTATCAGACCTTCAAATATTAGATACCTGCAAAGAGCTTCAAGCACAGATCAGAGATTTTGTTGTTGCATGTTGTCCAAGTGGGCAAATACACAACTGAGGAATAGCCTTAAGGCAGAGACAGAGAGACAGAGACAGAGAGAGAGGAAGAAGAAAGAAGGAGATGATGAAGAAGAAGGAGGAAAAGGAGAAAGAAAAAGAAGAAAAGAAGCAGCAGCAGGAGCAGCAGGAGGAGGAAGAAGAGAAGAAAGAGGGAGGCAGGGGAGGGAGGGGAAGAGAGAAAACACTGGGGCAGAACTTGCGCCTTCCTGATGATTCTCAGGTCTTTCCAGGTGGCATCACTTAATCACTTACCAAGCTGGTGCAACCAAGCTCTCACACAAGAGCAAGAGTATCCTAAATCACAGGGACTGCAGGCTCCACTGACAGAATCCAACATATAACAAGGGCTGGTCCCGTTTCACCTGGGTGAGTTACTGAGCGGCTCCCTTGCTCAGCCTTGCTCAGCCTCCCCGCTGGTGCCCACAGCTGTATCAAAGGGCAGGCCCTCCCACAGCCCCGCCCTGTCCCTAGCGCCCTTCCCAGGCAGAGGAAGTTGCAGCTGCGGTAGGGCACATCTAGGTGGAGCAGCCTCAGTAGCTTTCCCCAGAATGGCCTTGCCCCGTGTGACATGGCCAGCCAGACAACACTTGATCTTAAATACGCCATCTACACAGGAGCCACTGATGAGAAGGGGGTCCAGGTCTTCAGTGGGTTGGGCCTATCACCGAGAGGAGAGGCATAGCAGGCTGCTTAGCAGAGAGCATCCAGTTTTGGCCTTGAAGGTTTAATTTGTAGTCATGGAAGTGTCTTGAAGCAGTTTAAAGAAGGAATGTTCTCTTTGCAACTTGAAAACTGCGCAATTTTTCCTGTTGTGTGCTTGGAATGAATTTCTTTAATAAGTGCATAAATAACATCAGCGCGAGAGGAAGAGCATCACACATCGCCCCAGTGTGTAAAACTGTCAGGGACCTCAGTAAATGCTAGCTGCTTAGGCCATGCTTGACCTGAGACACTTGGAAAGACCAGAGACAGAGGTCTCAGCGGAGGACAAAATCCACACCCCATTCTGCAGTTTTCTGCAGAAACCAAGTTTTCCCAGTTGCAGGCTCAGCAGCACCTTGGGGCCCCATACTACTCTGCTCTCTTTGGAAGGGTGGCCGGAAAACACCAGCAGCTTGACCCTACACTCTCAGATGACAGAGAGCAACACGGGAGCAAGTGTGGCCTCAGGGGATCAGTGCGAGGCTGTATTAAAAACCGGCCGCGCTGGGCTGTTCGTCTGGTTTTGACTGAACGCCTGCTCTCTGGCTTCCTTTGACTCGAGATTCAAAGTGGACATGCCATTCTCCTGTCCCTCTTGGGGCTTACAGTGCAGCAGTCCAGCAGGGGACAGCACTACCTGAAATTATCCTATTTGTACTTTAGAGCCATTATTTTTGAAAAGATGGGGGAGTCATTTAAGGGGTGAGTGAAGTGTGAGTGGGGTAGAGAAGACTGGTCCAAAAAAGCCTGAATCCTTCTGGTTCCAAATTAACTCACCCGCACCCTTGGTCCCATCGTTTTCCCTCCGGAGGGTCTCGGCGCCCCGTTTCTACATCCCGAAAACCTAGGAGTTGTGTCCCCTCTCGGTGCGCGATCGGGCCGACTCGACTCGGCTCCGTGTTCCTTTTCTGAGCCGGCCAGGCTGGTAGGGAACAGGCGTCTGGCTGCCTCCTAAGCACTCACTAACCGTCCCAGGTGTCACCTAACACGCGGTCGCCAGGCCTCCCTGCAGCCCCGCGGAGGACGCTCGTGGTTTCCTGCGGAGCCGGGCCAGGAAAGCTGTTCAGGAGGGGCCACCTGTCCCAGCCCGGTCCCCTCCCGGCGCCCCAGGTGGCTTGGGGCGGGGAGGAGCCGCGCCCCGCCCCGCGCGGCCGCAGCCAACGCCAGCCCCGGCGGGCGCGCGGCGAGCCGGCCGGGAGCCGAGCGGGGCGCAGAGGTCCGGCGGGCGCTGAGCTCGCAGGTGAGCGGGCGCGCGGCGGGCCGGGGCGGTGGTCGCTCGGGGACCGCGGGAGCCGCTCCCGGGCGCTGCGGGGCTGCGCGGCTGCGGCGGGCAATGCGCTGCGCCCCGCCCCGCGCGCCGCGGGAGCCAGGAGCTCGCTCCCGCCGCGGAGGGAGGGTCTGGGCGCCGCCGCTGCCTCGGGGCGTGCAGCCGCCAACATCTGCACGGGGCAGGCGCTGGGGACCCGGCAGGGCGGGAGCTGGGCGGGTCTTCGAGTGCCCCCGGCGCCTGGCCTGGAGATTGGCGGTGCCAGAGGGAAGAGGAGGAGAGGCTGGGAACCAAACTACTGCGGAGAGCGCGGAGCCGAGCGGGGGTTCAAGGCGGATCGCGGCCACGAGCAAGCGAGCGCCCGCCTTTTCCTCTGTGGCGTTTCCCCCAGGGCCACGGGGGTGCCGCTGCCCCCCTTTACCTGGCTCGTTACTTTTGGTGTTAAATAAACGACTAACACATCGGTCCATTACCCGGAGCTTCTGACAAGCTGCATCCGCGAGGCTACCGGGACTTGAGGACGCTTAGGTTGTAACGCTGCGGGTCTGTGTGTCCTGGGGCTTTGGGGTGCTGGTGGCGGCGGTGGTGGAGGGGTGCAGCTCACCTCCCAGGGCCTGGCGATCAGAGTGTGATAAAGTGGAAGAAGTCTCGAGTGGTGTTTAAAGCCTCATTATTAGCTCTGTGACCTTGAGCAAGTTACTTAACTTCTGCGAGCCTCAGTTTCCTCAGAAGTAAAACGGGTATTATCATCATTAAGATGACCTCAAATTATGTGGCATTTATAAGGCACATAAGCACTGTGTTTGATGACGGTTCTCTCCTTCGTGTCCCCCCACCCGCATGTATCAGTGCAGCATTTTGTGACTCCTGAGATCCCTCCCTGCCCCTTGATGTGCAGAGGCTTAGGTCCGCAGCCCGGAACAGGGAAGCCTGGTGGGTGGGACTGTATTGGGGCAGGATGCAGCTGCTTTGTCCATGGCTGCTCCTGTTGTAGGCCACTGAGATTAAGAGGTGCCAGTGAGTGGGTCCCACAGACAGAAGGGTGTTATCAGCTTACTCTCACTGTTACCAGCTCTATAAGAATTATTTTCTTAGGATTGCGTTTTGGTTACTTGAAAATACGGTAGCCGTATGCAAGGTAGGATCACATAAAGACTGGGTTTTAGTTTCTGGTATAGCTAGACCCAGGGGCTCATAAAGTTGAGTGGTTCTTACGATGGAATGATAACTGGCACTGGCACCTCATATTCACGTATTCAGGCTTATCTGCTCTTAGGGAGGGAGGCAAAGACGGAGGAAAGAGAAGGAAGGAAGACAGGGAGAGAGGGATCTATTGATCTATTTCCTCCATCCTTATAGCACATCTTATGAGTACGCTGGACCAAAGGCAGGGCTAAGCCATCTCAGCAGACCGGAAGTGGCTGTATTTCCCAGGGTTGCCTGCACCTTCGAGGTTAGCCACTTTAACAGTCTCACTTCAACTACAGGGAATTGGGTATGGAGCACAGTTCCCAGTGAGAAGTCTGAATTTTGGGCAGACAAAAAATAGGCATCACCTAAGCGAAACAGAGAGTACAGTGAGGCTACTTTGTTCTCAATGCAGTCTTCATCCAAGGTACAGGTAGCATCTTGCATGTTCATCTTTTCATTCATCGTTTTGTTGTTCATCCATTCATTTATTTCACATTTAGTAAATGCCCAGTATGTGCCAAGATCTCTGCTGAGAGTGGAAGTGCTTGCTTTTGAGAAGCTCACAGTCCAGCTGGAAAAACAAATGTGCAAGTCACAATGTCTGGGACTCATAATGTGTCTGGGGATACGGTGAGTTTTCCCAAGGAAACTACAGTTGAGCTCTAAGTGGGTAATGAGTAGGATGGTTGAGAAGAAGTTGAGAGACTTCCCAGGCCACGTGATAGGGTATCAGTAAGGGAATTTTCTAATGTAAGTGACACTGTATAGGTTACTTTAGGTGTGTGGGGGTAGGTGGTTCAAAGTAGTCACAGCTCTTGGTTGGGGTCTAGACAATTCTCTTGATTTTCCCTGCCCTGCATGAGGTGACTGGAAGTTTCTTCTGCCTCTATGTAATAGTATCAAATAACAGAAAAGGAAGGACAAGACCTTGATTCTCATCCTATGGATGAAAGAAGACTAATTTTCTCAGAAGTTGCCTGTGATGGTCAGGGCAAGCCCACCCTAAACACGCTACTGACAAAGGAGAGGAAGGTGGCTTTGACTGCTTAGGCCAAGAAATCTTCTGGAGCTGGAGAGGGACTCACTCCATGTCGTGAACACAATCAGAATTCTGTGAGCAAGGAAGAGCCTGACAGACTGTTGCAGGCAGTCAGCCGTGTGTCCCACAGGTGGTGACAGGTAACAAAAGGCAGAGCATATATGAGAAATCGGGGAAGTGAAGTTCAATAGGAAAAGTCCAGGGTGTGGCTGAGAGCAGAGGGAGTGGAGACTGAAGCAACAGACAGAGACAGGAGTACTCTAATGTTGATTCCACTGTGGGGTTTACCAAGAAGTATAAATCTTGGTTCCATTCATCAAGGAGCTCATACTGGAAACCCAAGGTTTTCTAAGTTTTCTGTACTCCCCTTAGTAATGGCAACAGGGCCTCCCTGTGGTGATAATTCTTTAGGAGTGCCTTGGGGGTACTTTAAGGAGGGCCACATGTAGTTGGAAAAGCCTTATAGATGATTCTGCAGGGCCTTTCACTGCCCACCTTTCCCCAGAGCCTCTCTTAGTCTCCTTCTTGAAAACATTCCGTTCTTTAAAATCATGGCTTTGTTTTGGTATTCTTACGTCTCTTCTAACTAACAGGCTGGGACTTGGTGAAGATGCAGTTAGTGGTAAATCCTGGACAAGAAAATAATTTTCCTGATGCTAAGTTCAGTGAGTGATTGATTTATATTGTGTTTAGTAGGAAGCTGGACTTTGGTTAGAGCTTGGTGGGAAATGTGCTGATTTAAAGCTATTTTATTTGCCTGTTTACATCTGAAGCCTAAGCCGAGCCCTGGCTGCTTTTGTGTCCACTTGACAGGTTAGCCATGGGTGGACATTTGATGTTCAGCTAAACAACCAGGAATATCACTTCTCATGATACTGTCTCCTCAATATCTGATTAGCATAGAAGTTGGCTAGAAGACCCGCTCATGCTTCTGGAAGGGAGAAGGGGAGGATGGCAGTACACTGTGCTGATTTCATCAGCAGTATTGCCATGGGCTGACTAGGACCACTGGAGGAATGTGAAGGAATGAGGTAGAATGATAAGCCTTAGACTGCCTGTCATTCATTCCGCAGATGTTTCCTGAGCACTTACATGTGACAGATGCTGTTTTAGATGCTGGAGAAACCCAGAGAGTATTTAAGAATGACAAAGTCCCGGTTCTCATGAAGTTTGCAATCATCAAAAGGAGAAAGGCTTATGTTTTGTCTAATTTTCAGGCAATGAGAAGTACTGTAATGAAAACCGAGAAAGGTTAAGAGCAGAGAGCAATTGTAGGAAATAAACTGGGTATAGTACTGGAAATCTCTTTCTGTATTCATCAGAGAAATATGGTTTGAGGAGGCATAGTTTTAGAAAAAATAAAAGACAGATATGCACTTGGAAGAAGTGGGTTAAATTTTTTTTTTGTTTTTTTGGGGGGCTTAAATATTGAGTAACTTGATCTGATAGGATTTCTTTCATGCAGTTTTATTTTTAATCTTACATTGTTCCTACAACAACTTTCAAAAACATAGTAGTAAGTGATGAGAAATAAGTAAAGACATATGAGAAATAAGTGAAGACAAAGGTAGCTATAAGGTAATTTTCCCATCATTTTGTTCCAGGATTGTTTAGTTTGGGTAGTAGAAGAAGAAGTACATGTGATCATTTGTGCTCAGGGTTCATTATTTAAAAGGTCAGAAAATAAATTATGGTGCATTAGAAAATTGTAACTTTTTTGGTGTTTAAAGAACTAGTCTTATTTAATAGAAAAAGAGATCTTTTTATCAAGAGTGTATGTGAAATTTATCTCTTGGTTGAAAGAAAAATAAGGTTTTTGGTTGATATAAAGTACACCAAATGATTGTTTGTTTGTTTTTGAGACAGGGTCTTGCTATGTAGTTCAGGCTGGCCTTCAACATACTTTGTAGTCCAGACTGCTCTCAAATTTGCAACAATCCTCCTGTCTCAGTGTCCTGAGTGCTGGGATTATAGGCGTGCACCACCATACTCAGCAAGTCCACCAAATGTTAACAGATGGAAACTAATTCCAGGTCAAATGATATGATACAAATGAAAATTAATGAGAAGTTATATTTGGTCCATAACTGACTTGAAAAAATATATAAATTTAAATAAAAATGTATGATATAGTAATGCTACACAGAGGTAATTTTGATTAGCTATTTTTAATTGAGTTTGTTTCCTTGTTAATTTGTGAAGTTTCTTTATATAATCTGGATCTACATCTTCTGTCAAAAATGTGATTTCATAACAGTGACTGTTAGTCTCTGTTTGATTTTTTTATTCCATTAAAAGTGTCAGTTCTAAGGGCAAACTTTAAAAAAAGTTAGGCAAGATTTTGTTTTTGTATTTAAGAATCTTTTGCCTAGCCAAAATTCTTTAAAAATTTCCATGTTTTTTTCTAGAAGTTTTGTAGTTTTATATTTATATTTAGGCCTGTGATCAATTTTGAGCTAATTTTTGTATAAGGTGTAAAGAATAGGGGAAGTATTTGGAGGTGGAGCTATGAAAGGACAGTGTGTAACACTAGTTGTTGAAAACACTATCATTTCTCTAGTGATTTGTCCTGATGCTTTTGTCACAAACCAACAGCCACAAATGTAAGGGTTCATTTAGTCTGGAACCCTTGATTCTCTTTCATTGATCTATCATCCTACTTGGTGTCAACACGACACTGAGTAGACAATGTCTTTTAATAAGTTTTGAGAGCAAGTAATGTAAGTCATCCAATGTTATTTTTTTCCAAATTTGTTATGACTCTTCTAGTTCCTTAACTTTTCTGTAGTAATTGTGAAATCAGCTTCCAGTAACTACAAAAAGTTCTGAGATGGAGCAAGTGGAAAATAGCTAGCAAGACAATAGATTTTAATTGAACCATATCAATATCACAGTAAATCTGAATGATTTAGTGCTAATTAAAAGATATTTTTAGGTTGGCTAAAAAACAGTCTCAACTATATGCTGTCTAGAAGAAACCCACCAAAATATACATACATATACAGGCTGAAAAAATAGAAAAAAGATATGCAAACCCTAAAGAAAACCAGAATAGCTAGTTTTATTCTAATGTAGTCTCCAGAACAAGGAATAAAGGGAAATATTACATAATAAGCAAAGGACTTATTCTCCAAGAAGACAGTAACAATCTTAAATGTGGCTGGATTTAGCAGTATACATTCAAAATATATGAAGCAGAAAATGATAGAAAGGAGAAATTTAAAAAAAAATCTTTGTTTCTAGATGAGGACTCTAATATTTAGATGCCCATAAATTTGGCAGTCAATTCCTTGAAAAATACAAAGTACCAAACCTTAACAGTAAACAGGTTGCTGACTAGTCCTATATGAATTAAAGAAATAAAGTTTATAGTTAAAAAAACCTTCCCAATAAGAAAGCTATAGGCCCACCAGGTGGTTTTACCATTGCCTTTTCTTTTCACTGGGCTCTTTTATAAATTATTTTTAAATTTGGTGTCTCATTGCTTCAACATCTGAGTCTGGTTCTGTTTATTGCTGTATCTCGTATCTTGCTTTCTAAGTACTTTGTACCTTTTTGGTTAGGAATGAGACATTTTGGCAAGACATTAGAGACTGAGATAAATAGTTTTTATGCATGGAAACATGGGCGTTTTTCTACTTCTGCTGTGCATTTAGTGTGACTATGGGTCATTCTAGTCAAGTGTTGAACCAGATTTGAGATTTACTGTTGCTATAATTACCTCAATGCACCCCAGACTTCAAGTTCTTCTAAGGATTTCCTTGTATTTTGGGTTGGGGTGGGTTTACTAAAAGGCTTCTGTCATTGTCTGTTCCACTGTCAACCTTAAGTCTTCATTCTGTTCTGTGCTGCAGAGTGGTCTATGTCCATATGTTTTTAGCTCTTCCTCTGGTATTCCACTGTGATTTCTTACCTGATACTCGTTTGTCAGTGGAGATGCACCTGCCCCAGTTGAACAACTGCTCATGTTTTGCCTCTTCCTGCTGGTACTATTTCTCCTTAGAGTTTGGCCTAATGTGTTTTTCTGCAATCTCAATTTAGTGGATCTGAAAAAGTTATGAATTTGCAGTTTGTAGCTTTTTGTTTGTGGTAAGCATGGAAGTTGTCTAAGTTTTCGCACTGCTGAGATGAAATACCTAACACACAAAGTTAAAGGAGGAGAAGTTTATTTCAGCCCATAGTTTGTAGAGGTTTCAGTCCCTAGTTGGTTGGCTCCAAGGTAGGGTGGCCTGACAGAGAAGGATCACAGAGGAGAAGCAATCTATGGCAGAGAAGGCAGGAGCCCACAAAGCAGCAAACAGGAGCAGCAGGCAAAGTAGTGGGCCTTCCTTTCCCTTTTAGACATTTAGGCTATAAGCCTTTTGGATGGTGCCACTCACACTCGGGGTGGGTCTTCCCATTAGCCACACCCAGAACTGTGCTAAACTATTCAGTGGACTAATTTAATACCATAATTCTTCATCCCAGTATCACACACCCTAGATTCAGCCAGCTCTGAAAAGCAGCACTATATACGAATGAGGCTTTGAGGGGATATCTAGATACAAGCAATAACAGGAGTAATGCTCTTTTTTTTAAGCTCTATAGCTACTGAGCAGGAATTAAAAGCTTTGATTTCTTGCTTTCAAGCTCTTTCTTTTTATGATCTTCCTTAAAACCTTAGGGCTGTTTTCCTTCTCTTTATGCTCTATAAAATGTCATCTACACAACTCATACATATAAAATCAGTGGTTCTCAACCCTTACTTGGGGAGCATTAAAATAAAATGCAAATTTTGGGTTCTACTGTCTTAACTGATATATGTCAAGACTGAGGCATGGGTGTCTTTTATAAGCTACCCAGGTGATTGTAGGCTGAGAAGCCTTGGCCTCAGTACCACTTAAATCTTTCCTTTCACAGAGGTGCAATTCCAATATTAGTGGCCAAATGAAATTTCAGGCTTGTGTAGATTCACCTGAGTGGACTCATTTCTCCCCTAATTGTGTCTTCAGTGGTAGTGAATTGCCCGTCATGCAAACTAATGTTCTCACAGAATGGGGAAGAAACTTAAGAGTTCTCATTTAACTTTATACTGCTTACTTGAATGCACGTCATGACAATCTATGACCTGGGTACTACCTAAAGTTTTTCAGGTGCTGGAAACTCTGCCATTCAAAATAATACACCCCATTGTGGGATAGTCTTACTTGTTAGAGGCATTTTCTTCTGTTGAATTGAGCTGAATTGAAAAATGTTCCCTTCTATAATCTACCAAATAATTTACTTCACTCACTGCCTTGCAAACTATTTGAAACAATCTATTTGTGTGACTCAATACATGTATCTGTCTACATGGGCATGTGAATGTGTGCACATGCCCACACACGTGCTTGCTCATGAAAAGCATTTTGCAAAATAACACTTACTATCTCTTGTAGGCTGAATTGATTTTACAATAAACCAAGAAGTTGCTTTTTGCAGCATGAAAAATGCTGGTACAGCCCATTTTCTACTTGACAAGTTTTCCAGTGTTTATGAACTGTTCTCTTGGAGCCTCAGAGAGTTATTGGATCTGGTGTAATGTTGATTTCTCCAACAGTCTTTCCAGCCTCCTTATACTCTTTCTGGTTTTATGCATGTACTGGGTGAGAAGTCTAATAATATTTCATAGCTTATGGCCTGTTTGAGAATCAGCAACATGCAAGATGAATGTCAATGTGTCATGTAGTATATAAGTGCTCTTAGTGGTCGCAGGAGAGAGAAAGGCCATACAGTTGTCAAGAAAGACTGTTTTGGGGCTTTGAAGGTTAGTATCAGCTATGTGGAGTAGAAGGTGCTTGGAAGTAAGGAAGGATTTCAGAGATGCTCCTTTAGGCATCTCCTGACTTCTATGACTTCCTCTAGAAGTAACTTGGTCTACAGGGTCTGAGAGAAATATGAGGTTAAATACAAAGGGGAAATCTAAGTTAGATTGTTTCCATAGAAAATGTCACAGGAAGTAATAAATGAACTAGCCTTGTGTCTCCAGGCCAGGTCCCTCAGGAGCTCTGACTCTGACAAGTGTAGACACTGTGTTGCTCTGGAAGCTGTTTCTTGTCATGGCGAAGTTCAGTTTGCCAGGGCCCATTTCAGGGCCAGGCTCTTTAGCTCTGCTAAACACTTTGTGACTTCCTTGAATTGTTGGAGCAAAACCCCTTCCCCACTATCTTAATTGTGTCTCTTCTTTTTTTCTCAGTGCTTAATCAGATGCATTATATTCTCAACTATGCTACTTTCAGCACTCTTACAATTCACCTATGAGGTAATCTGAATATGCTTGTTTGTAATAAAACAATGCCACTATCCAATGCGGTGGAAAAACCAAATATACATTAATGGTGTCCTGAGGCTAAAAGCACCTCATTCATTTTGTGACTATTTTATTTTAGTAAAAATCAGGGATGGATGTAACACCAGTTGGTGTTACAATAATGAAATGATACCTTTTACACTGTATTACTCACCTTTAAAACTTAACATTTATAAATATTTTCTATACCATTAAATATTCCTGCACAGCATTATTTTTAATGGATGGTATAGTCCATCATGAGGATGTATCTTGTTGCTGTACTTTCAGTTTGAATTTGGCTTTTTGTTATTATAAACAACTCGGTCATATATAGTCTTATTGCTAAATCTCTGAACACATCTACTATTATTTTCTTTGAAAAAGTTTCTAGAAGTGACATGATTGAATAAAAGGCTAGAATATTTTTAAGATTTTTAGACATATATTTCCGTGCTGCCCTCCAGAAAGCATGAACTAATCTACATTATCACCTGGAGTTTGAGATGCTTCTTTTCCCAAGCCTCCCCTAGTATTGGGATTATTGTTTTTTAAATCTGCATTGGGAGACAGGATTTCTGGGTATCCCCTGGAGGAGGCTGCATGTCCTTCCTCCTAGTAAGCTGCTATAAATCTGAACGAGTGAACAGAAACAGTTGTGTTCACATTGTGGTAATCCATGAAAGTATGCAACAATTTGAAAAGTGTTTAGTCTTGAAAAACTTATGAATTCTGAGTGGGAACAGTGGGAGTTAGGATTTTCTTGCCAGTGCTGCTCCCACCTCCAGCTCAGTGGGTGCAGAGGGCTTCATGGTCAAAGGACACCAGGAGAGGGACTCCATGCTGCCAGGACTGATGCGTTTTAGTGGGGGACTCCTGTACCCCTGGGTTGTGATTCTAGTTTTCTTTCTCCATTTTAGTTCACCTTGAATCTTTAAAAAACATTGTTTTATTATAAATTTTTATAATCAAAAGCCAAAAATAAACATAAAGAGAAGAAAATGAAAAACATCTTCCCCCTACTTGGCCATAGGCATTCTGTGATGATGGAGATGTTTTGTTCCAGTCAGTACAGGTGCCACTGTCCTCATGTATTAATGGAACACTTGAGTGGCAAATTCAATTTGACAACCTCAATTTTAAATTTGATTAATTTTACATAATTGAAATTGAAATATTCATTCATTGGTAGTGGCTGTGGTTTTTCTGTAAGTGGAAGGATGAACACATATATACTTAAATATATATATATATACTTGAAGAAATATATATATAGTTAAAAATAGGATTGTACTGCATATTGTGTTTTGTATAACTGCCTTTTGTGACTGATAATATATCATAAATTTAATTTTGATGCCTGAGTCATATTCTACTGAATGAATATACTATAATTAGCTTTCCAACTTTGTTCTTTTTCAGTGTTGTCTTGGTCATTCTATGTCCCTTACATGTACATAGGATTAACTTGTTAATTTCTACAAAAAAGTGAGCTGGGGTGTTGATAGGGGTTGCAATGAATTTTTAGATCACTTGAAGATATTTTCTTTTTGGTTTTTAAAAAATTTTTATTTTAAAGAGAATAAAACAAAATAAAATGGAACAAAGCAGATCATGAAAAAAACAATGCAATCAATACAGTATTTTAAAACAATACAACAGGAAATCAACAATGGTTACCATAATGTCTTTTGTTTTCTTTAAAATAGTTGTCCACTTGAGGATATTTTCATCTTAACAATATTAAATCTTCCAATCATGAACCTGGAATATTTTTCCATTCATCAGGTCTTCTTCAATTCCTTTAAATAATATTTAGCAATTTTCAGTGTAAAAGTCTTGATCTTCCATTCATAGTTTATACCTGAATGTTTTATTCTTTTCAATGCAATGTAAGTAAATTTGCTAGTATCATTTTTGGGCTGTTCATTGGTTGTGTGTAGAAATACATTTAATTCTTGTGTTTTGATCTTGTATTCTGAAACCTTGCTGAACTCATTGATTATGAGTTTTTATAGTAAGTTCATTTGGATTTTTATAGTCAAGAACATGTCGTCTACAAGTGGAGGCACTTTAACTTCTTTTTTCCCCAATCTGTATGACATTTAGTCATTCTTGCCTAATTGCTTTTGCCAGAAACAACAGTGCAATATTGAATAGAAGTGGTGAGAACAGACAGATATTCTTGTCTCACCATGTCTGATATTTCTGCTTAGTGAGATAGCTCTGTGAAGTATGACATTTTTGTATGACCTATTCTATTTTATATATTTTTCTATGACCTATTTCTATTTTTATACTCTAAGAATACCAGCTAGTTTTTCTTAGGGAAGAAATTAAACTTTCCTTTGTCTTATGCTTTGGGAGGCTTGACCTAGCGGCTATTAGTAAATAAGTATTTTAGTTGAAGAATCTATTAATGCAACATCTAGGTGCCAATGAGTTTGACTAATGTAATCTAGCATGGATGCATTTTTTACCTAAAAATACAAATAAAGTACTAGGTTTTCCATCCTTTGCATATTTTGAGATGCCCAATATATGCTGAAGGTGCTGTGGTCAGGTCACAAAGATGAGTTGAGCACAATATCTCTAGGTGCTCATATAGTAGACTTTTTGGGGAAACACACAGGCAATTAGGAAGTTAAAATATTCTCACAAGTGATTCTCATTAAAGTGTAAACTGTGAGAAGGAAACAGCTGACAGATGTGGGCTTCTTAAAGTTTTGGGTTCTCAATTTGATACTGGAACATTTACTTTCTGCAGTCTAGAATCAAAAATTTTTTTTTAATTGGTACCAGGGATCAAACTCACAACCATATGCCTGCAAGGCAGGCACTTATGCCACTGAGCTAAATCCCCAACCCCAGAATCAAAAACTTTTGCAACTAGTACCTTGAAAATCTTTTATCTAGCTTCATATTTTCAATCAGAGAAATCTCTTATCTTATTTAACAATTCATGTTTTCTTTCTTCAACAACTCCTCATTTTCTGAAATGTTTTATTGTGCATGCACACACACACACACACACACACACATGCACAGACACACACGCACATGCATGCACGACATTTTCCATAGGCAGGCAATCCATGCACAGCCCACTCCTGGCTCCATTTGTTGTGTCTGGCATGGGTAATCTAACACCAGCCCTATGATCATCTTCAATATGACTTGTGTAGGGTTCCTGTTTCACCTTGCCTATGAAGATTGCTCAGCATTGTTTTTCCAATAGATGCTTATGACGTGCTTCTTGATGTGGAACTGACAAGGAGGAAGACATTATCCTACTCCAAATCGGAGCTACTTGTAAAGCTTCAGGAAGGCTTCCTGTTCTGTTTAATTGCACATTCAACTTTTCTTTGTAAAGAGGACACTCCATCTATTTTAAACTTGTCAATTCAAAGGATTAGCTAGGATGTGTATTAAATCATAACTGTGTGCTTACTGTTAAATCACCTTTGCAGTAAAGAATGAAGGTAGTATTAGCAAAAACAAATACATAAGTCACACCTTAAGACAATTTAAGTAGTTTTTTTAAAGGAGTTAATTCAGAGTTGTATAGTACATATACTTCCATTTCTACTTCTCTATTTAAAAAGAAATAACTTATTCTAGTTTTATTATATAGTGTTTATTATAATGCAAATTGTATCAGGTTTCTTTTTATCATTCTACTGGTAAAATGAAATGCAAATATTTTGGTCTTAGGCTACAAAAGATACTGAATGGTCTTCACAAACCTTTCAAGTTAAATTAACTTTTCAACAAATCTGAAGATCTAGTTTCCCATTTTTTTTATTACAATGAGTTTTTTCTTTTGATTATGGGAGGGGGTGAGATAAGGCTGCAGAATGCTTTCTGCTTCATGTTGTTTATTGCACATGATACAGAAGCCAGTTCCACCAGAGGGAAATGGAAAAATAACTACTCTATTTGTGCCTTGTAAGCAGTTTGTGAAGTCTCTTCTAGTTCCTACGATTAAGTGTTGGCTTCTCTCTTTGCAGACTTCTAAAATGAAATTAAAAAGAGGAGTAAACAGCACTATAGAACCAAGCCCAAATACTGTGTAGGGACAAGCCCAGAAGACTGAAGAATTGCAGCATTTCAGGCAGTGTTTTTCAGAGCTGTACAAAATGCAATGGAGGAGAAAGACTGTAAAGGGGATCCTGAGAAATTTCCAGGTCATTTTGAACTCTGATGCCCTAGAGTCAATTTTGGTGTGCACAGGAGGAGGATTGGTAGTTTTGGCAGAGCAGTCTCTATTATGTGTGAAAATGCTTCATAAACACATTGTCACCCAGTTATTGTTCCCCCCACTCTAAGCTTCAATGTTGCCCTGGGTTTTGCTAATGGAGGAGAGAAGGTGGGGTGTGGAGGGCTTTCCTGGAATAAGGGGGACACAAAGTACTGGGACTGGGAGCCAGGAATCCCAGGTCCTATTTTTGGTTCTCCTACCTTCTGTGTGACCTTGAATTAATCATTTTACCCTTCTCAACTATAGTTTTCATGTCTGCAGAACTCAGGTTTGGACTAAATACCTCACTTCCAAGTCTCCCTCAAATAGTCTCAGAGGTTGACTTGCACCAACATATGAGGTCCTGGCTCCAGCTTCCTAAAGGGAACAGCCTCAGTTTCTTTTCTTGCACCTCTGTTTCTGCTTGAATGAAGGAAAACTACCAGGTGGTCCAATCCCAAGGGTCTTTACTGTACCTCACATTCCAGGGTCTGTGACTCTGACATCTGGCCCAAAGTCTGTGTGAGGGGGTTAAGGGCACGCATCATTCTGCAGCTGCGCCTCTTCCTAAGGTGATGGTAGGCAGGCAACAGAAATGTTATGTGTTAGTTTAAAAAGCTGACATTGGGGAAAGGAGTCTGTGTTATAGGACCTCAGTTTCTCCCTCTGCGGACAACTCATTGCATTCTTACTTGGGTCTCACTTTCCCTTGGTCCCAGATTGAAAGCAGCTTGGGAGACATGGAAATTTGAAGGCAACTGGAGCCCCCATCTCCTGCCCTCCCCAGCCCTCAGCAGCAGGAGCCATCAGGCCTGGAGCCCTGACCTTTGGATGGGAGCCTCTGAGGTGAAGGCAGTAATAACCACCTGTCAGCTGCCCATTGGCTTCTGAGAACCAGGCCTCCCCCTCAGTCGCTGGCTAGCTCCTGTTAAATAGGCCTTTTCTACTCTGTGTCAGGTCTTCATCTGTCTGTTTCCTGACTCTGGGATTCTGTTCTTTCACTCATTAATAATGTGCCTTCCTCTGCCATAAACTTTCTTCCATTTGCTTTGGAATCACAGTACATGTAATTTGTGTCACCAGGAAGGCCTGCTTTGGAAGGAGGCTTGAAATTCCCCCAGCTGTTTCAAGCAAATATAGTGCCTTTTGTTACCTGCCTCAAGGCCCCCTGGTGAACACATAAGCCTGCAAGGGAATGGTTGGCAGAGAAAACCATTGTGAAATAACTATTCTAACTGAGGAGTATAGAGTTGCAGACCCAAAGGTGCTGAGCGTTTTAATTAATGTTTATTAGAAATGAAGACTCAGCCATTTAAAAATGAAAATTTAAATATCTTGTCCCCATATCCATTTCTCCATCATAACTTTGTTCCTTTTAATTGCTTTTCAATTTAGCCAAGTTCCCATCATGAGGCTGGGACCCTGCAAAGCACTGGGCTGACAGGAGTAACAGCCAGGCCTTTTCCTCAAGGGGCTCCCAGCTGGGCTCAGGAGAGGGCTGAGCAGACAGGCACTGTCCAGAGTCACCAGCGATCTGCATCTTCGGAGAAGTTCCTGGAGGCTGGGCAAACACAGGACGGTTGACCCCGTGTACTCGGCTGGTGAGGGTTCCTGGGCCAAGGGCGATCTGAGGGTTCAAGCAGAGGGAGCAGCAGGCTTAAAGATGTGCGGGAGCTGGTAGGTTTGGTAAAGAACAGGTTCAGCATGGTTGGGGCAAATCTGGAGGGAGTGGAGAAAAGGGGGAGGGAGGAAAAAGATGGGGGGATGTAGCTCAGTGGCAGCAGCCTTGGGGATGGGGAGCTGGTGGCTAGAATAAGCAGGCACCCAGGTGTGCAGAGCCTTGAATACTATACTGATCACTGTGGCAGATTTGTTTCTCAGTTTGGATTTTATCTTGAGGGCATAGGAACCCACAGAGAAATTTTAAGTGGATGGGCTAGGAGGCTTGCAAGGCCACTTACCATAGAAGATAAGAGCAAGGTGAATCAAGGTGACTAGGGTCTGAATTATCTTTCAGCTGTGGGCCAGTTTCTTCACTATGTCTCTGTGGCCTCATCTTTAAAGAAGGATGAAAATCTTGTCTGTTTCATAGCCTCGTTGTGAGGAATAACTAAATAAATTCCCTGAAAGTTCTTACAATAATGGACATATATTAAAATTCTATTATTATTTTTTCTGGGAAGGGGGCATACAATTTTTATGAGCAGTCTCCTCAGACTTTGTAATCAGTTAACCACTGGCATAGTAATGCTGCATAAGAAATACTCTAAAACCAGTGGCTTAAAGTACTCTAAAATGGGGAGGGAGTGGCAGTTGTGGTATTCATTACTGCTACCGCAGTTGTGGGCTGCTTGAACCTGGCTAAGTCCTGGCTGGGTATGCAGTTTGGGTTTACAGCTGCCCACATGGGATCTATGCTAAGAGCAGCAGGCATGGGGCAGCTCTTTCCAAGGCACTGGAAGAGCCATAAGAGGTAAAAGGGATCCTGCATAGCTTCTAAAGGCCTAGGATCCTGCCAGCCAAGTTGGGAATGGAGAGACAGGTGCTTTTAGTGCTCTGTTATAGAGGGGTGGAGAAATGCAAAGTCATTTAGCAAAACATGTGAGCGTCAGTCGGCTTCAGATAGCTCTTGTATTTGCAGCTTTATAGCTTCCAAGACAACTTGCTGAAAGATGAAGTCTATTCTTCCTTGGGGCAAGACCAGAACCCCAGGGGCCTGGCTTCAGCAGGCAACCTTTCTGCAGGTGTCTGAACACAAACCTTTGGGTTGGCAAAGGTGCTGGTTCTCCTGCCTCTCAGAGTCTTTGGGAGAGACCTCTCATTTCAGGGGAAAACATGCTAATGTGAGTTTGAATCTGGTTGAGATGGGGAGGATGAGAGTCTTTAGTGTTACTGAATAGAAAGGTTGGAGGTGAGCAAAGTGTTCAGGGACACTTTGTGGCTCCCACAGGCTTACGGGGCTGCAGTGTGGCCTTGAACATGGTTTGCAGTGAATGTGAACTGCTAGGATAAGATTTTAAAATTTAAAAATAATAATAAAATATGTGCTTGCCTGTGTGTTGCTATTCTTTGGATGTGGTTTGTCCCTCAAAAGTTCCTGTCTGGATGTTTGGTCCCCAGTGTAACTCTGCTGAAAGGTGGTAGAACCCTTAGGAAGATGACCCTAATGGAAGGCAATGGGTCATGGGGCGCTGCCTTTGGAAGGAATTAATGTGGTTCTTGCAGGACTGGGTTTGTTCTCATGAGAGCGAGGCCACTGTATGTGCTTGGTTTCTTTTTCATAAGAATGGTCCCTTTTTGGCCTCTCTACTGTGTTGTAACACAGCCAGGGAATCCTTGCCAGATGGTGGCACCATGCTGTTTGAACTTTCTAGACACTAGAATTGTAAACCAAATAAATCTCTTTTTTTATACATTACCTAGCCTCAGGTATTTTATAACAGGAACACAAAAAAGAACTAAGACATCTGTGTTTTTAGATGCTTCCTTCCCAGTACAAAAAGGAATTTCTTTTTTTGTGTTGTTTTGACTTCCTGGCATTTGCTTTCAGCTTCCTGGGAGCTTCTGATGAGGTGAACCTGACTTTCCAGCAGACAGCCCTAGGCAAACGCTGAAAGAGGACAGGGAGAGGCATTTATTGGTATGTAACTGCCTCTCAGTTCTCCTAGACTCCTTCCAGCTTGGGAGAGGACAGGGACAGTGATGGGAGGAGACAAGTGTGGTTCTTGGCCAACAAGTAAAATAATCTCTCTTTTCCTCCCTGGCCTTCTTATGCTGTATGACAAATGTATCCATTCTTCTCAACAGAAGAGAGGAGCAGGGACAGAGAAGACATTCTCACAGGTTATCCTTTTGTATTTCATATGATGAGAATATAAGTATACTATGAAATTAAACATCCGATTTCCTAAAAGGTCATTCACTTTTTAGATTGAAAAATTAAGTAGTATTTCTAAAATTAAGCTTAATCATTAAATATAATATTATATTGAGTTTTTTCCCCAGGAAATGAGAAGAAAATACATCCTAGAATCTTTTTGGTAGCAAGCACAGCACTGGAAGTAACATTATACCTTTTAGTGGTGTGACTGGCATATGTGAGATGAATAAACTGTGGCACTGACGATAAATGTGTTGACTGTAGTTCGTTTATTGGGGAAGGGGATTAAAAGCAGGGGTTAGTATGCCAAGGACCCCATTAACTGCCTGGCTGCAGTTATTTATGACACAAACAAGAAATAAGAAAATGAACTGAGAAAAGTTTGGATCTTAATATCAAGTCAAGTAGATACTTTAGCTACTGATGATTTTTTTTTGCCTTAAAGTGGTTGCTTCTAAAAGGCACAATTCAAAATAGTCATTGCAAGAATAGACACGCTGAAATCTTAATGGTGCAATGCTATTTTGTTGAGTAAAAAATAGGGCTGGATAATGACGAATCATAGCTATGCAAATGAAAAGAAAGATCATCTTGTCTTGTGCTTTAGGGTGTGAACTGATGGCAGAAATCTATCTGTATTACTCAGTAAGGGAGAAGAATTGTTTCAGTGATATAGAAAGCTTATGTGTGTGTGTGTGTGTGTGTGTGTGTGTGTGTGTGTGTGTGTATTTTTTAAAGCATCATTTATGGCTAAAATACTGAAACATAAAAAATAGTTGGTCTGTTGGCAGCTTGAGTGTTCACTGTAGGTAAAGCTTAGCACAGGGGTAGCTGCAAATGCGCAAATAATCCCTCCCTCCCTCCTTCTGTCCTTTCCTCCCTCCCTTCCTTTCTTCTCCCCTCTATGTCCTCCACTTCATCTCTTCCTGCCTGAATCAGCATAGACCTTGCTTTATAGGAACTTATATCTTAATAGGAATGGCAAGATGCTGACATTAAAAACCTAAAAACAAGTGTAAATTTATATAGTACATATTGTGGAGAGCAGGATTGTAATACATCTGGAGGAAAAATCAATGGAGTGAAAATGATGGTTCTAAATCTTGACCAAATTAAACAATGAATTCTTCTAGTACTCTATTATTACTTCTTTTCTTCTTTTACTTCTCTTTTAGTCCAAGGGGTGTTGTTTTAGGCCTTAAATAACATTAGCACCCAAGAAGTAGCCCCTCCCCATGAAAAAAGCAGAAAATTCAATCCCTGGTGAGCCTCCACCATATACTTACAAACCCTACAATTACATTCTCAGAGTCATCGAGTAAGGACTGATCTTAAATAGGAACTATTGCTTGGCTGACTGATTCCTTACTAAAGTTGAAATGGCTTGATGATTTGACTTGTTTATAGTCTCTGAGATTTCTCTAAAAGTTATGTATATTTGAATTTTGCTTTGAGGTTTTTGTATTTTATGTTAAAAAGTAAATTGAAAGAAATAACTTCCCAATTACATATAGCTCAAATGTGCTAGTTTTTCAGAATAAGGTGGTGGGATAAGAGGAGTTATATAATGGATTATTTTAATAAATGGCTTAAATATAAGATATTAATTTAGGTCCCAGAAAACATATCCTATCTCAAAAAAAAAACACTTCAGAATCTTTTTTTTATTTTTTGCACTGGGGATTGAACTCATGACCTTGCACTTGCCAGGCAGGTGCTTATGTCTGCTGAGCTAAATCCCCAGCACAAACTTCAGAATCTTGCAAATCAAAGTGTAGAAAAACCAGCAGGAACTATAATATATATTAAGCCTTTGAGAGAATGTCAAGTTTCATGGTTTAAAACTAAAGAATTAACTTGTGAAGAAACAAGAAACAAATGTGAATACCTTAAAATTTATAACTTCCTTACTGATGGAACACAAGAAACTAGGGGAATCTACATTAGATTAATGACATATACATGATTAATACATATGATAACCTTAATATATGTCTTACTCAAATATATAAGAAAAGGGCTTCTGTCCTAACAGATGCAGAATATAATGGCTGCACATACTGATTATTTTTTCTATGCCCACATAGATTTACAAAATCATATTATATTGATTGCTTTTTGTACAGAATATGTTGGAGCCAACTTTTCTTACAGGATGGGACAAACTATGTCATTAAGTGTCCCAAACATTGTTTTAGGTGTTTTCAAAGTATTCATTGGTGCGAAAATACAATCGTTTTTTACTTAAACTGTTTTCAGCGCCAAATGTTAAAGTCATAGAAATCTGACGTGACTTTTTCTAGTATGTTATATCATTAGATGTGTAGCTGTGGCTACAGATGTCCTGTTGAAGGAAAGGGAATGATTTATTCAAAAGCCCACTTAAGACTGCTTTTATCAACCACGTTAGAGGTAACACTTGCCATTGAAATCTGCTTTAGGAAAAAAGGAAATATCCTTGGAGATCCCATGCTTTTTCACAACGTGTCATCAGTTATCTTTAAAGGCTTAGTAAAAGAAACATGTTAACTACTGTCCGGAGAGCATCTCTAGGATAGAGATGACTGCTGTGTTATTTTAGGGCACTTTGTCAAGCAAGTTTCTCCCGTATCTTGCTTTTATAGCAGAGGGAATAAAGTACTAGAGACATATCTTTGAGGTCACACACGAAGTAAGCAGCAGATAAGCATTAAAACCGGCAGCTCCAGAATTCCCACTGTGTGTAATTAGTGCACCGCAGGCAGGAAATGACAGCACAGGGAATAAATGGCAGATGTGGTGTTTCAGGACCTGGTGGCTGGTGAGAATTCTCCGGTGTTGCTCTGAATGGTTAATTAAGTTAGTTTCTCTCTGAAGATCTTACTGCATAGAACTTAGAGGTCCCTCAGCTAGGAACTTTTTTCTTCAGCGTAAAAGACAGCACCGTGGACACCCTCAAGTACTTTGATGGGCTTTGCTGGTGGAGACACTGGGTGTAGGCATGATGTTTTGGCATAATGTTTTAGGCACTGCAGTCTCGTTCTGTGGTGTCATGGAGTTTCTGAATGTGGTTTTTGTCCTTTGCTTCCAAAGGACTGAAACGTGTCTTCATTATGTGAGGCTGGAAGTGGAAGGGCAGAAACTCTACAAGTTCTTCCCTATGCTCCATGTTCAGAACAAGGTGGCGAGATAAGAGGCACTTAGTGTGTGGCCAGTTGTTGGAGTGCACGCTTATCTGCTTTTGCTCCTTATGAGTGACAGGCATTGAATTTGTGGTCTTCTATCCTTACACATCTAACAAAAATCATTGTAAGGAAAGAATGTGGTGCTTGAAAAGTACTGCCAGGAGACTGGGTATGTTTATGGAGAGCTCTAGGGAGGACGGAGGCCATGTGCCAACCTGGATCTACAGGACAGTCCCATTGGACTCTAACAGGCTCATTAGTCCAAGACTCATTATTATCTTACCTTCACTGACCCCCTTATAAGGACATGACTAAGTATTTAATCACCGAAGGTTGACTGGAGAGAAATGAATTGTTCTAACACAGAAGTGTCAGAACTGGAAAGAGGTGGAATTTTGAGTTCACTTTCCCTGCTCTTCAGTCTAGAATGAACTTGGCATGCTGCCTGGGAGAACCCAGGTTGGATTCTACTCACTTCTTGCATCAAACTTTACTAGGCAGAGTAATGTCCATTGGCTGGTGACATCAGTATCACCCAAGAGCTTGTTAGAAATGCAGATTTTTCATGTTCCTTTACCTGTTTTTTTTTCTTTTTCTCATTAAACTTTGTTTTCTTGAACATCAACATTCAGTGATAGATTTTTGGTCAAATTGTTTCCATTAAAAAGTACTGATTTAAAAAAACTTATAATTTAAAATTGCCACACACATGAAAAATGAAATGCTCCACGAAACATTCTTCTTTCCTTCTGAAGATTTCATGATGCATTGTTATCACTAACCAGTCTTGTATTATGAAACTTAAGTGGCTAATTGAGAGAAACGGTTCTGAGACCAGTCTTCTCCCTCTGAGTGAGATTGGGGTAGCAGGTGTTAGGGATAATATTCACTTAGGCTTCTGAGCTTTTGGGGACCTTGCTAGCTCTAGCAGTCTTCTTGTTCACTGATTTGGCAATACCCACAGCCACTTTGTCTGTCTTATATCTTGAACAGTAAAACAACCCAGAGGAGGCTAGTCAGAGAAGCTCTCTGGAAGTTTGTCTGGAACCATATCAGTGAGGGTGGCATTACCAGATTTCAAGAATGATTTCGCCTGGCTGGTTCAGGATAATCACCTTAGCAGCTGAACCAGCTAGCTCATTTTTGCTTTCATCAGCAATGGTATAACAATGAACATTTTTGACAGACATGTTCTTGACACTGAAGCCTACATTGTTCTCAGGAATTGCTTCACTCGGTGCATTTCAACAGATTTTACTTCAGTTGTGACATTAACTGGAGCAAAACTGAGCACCATACCAGGTTTGAGAGCACCAGTCCCCACCCAGGCCACAGGGGTGGTACCAATACCATCAATCCTGAGACATTGTGGAGGGGCAAATACAAGGCTTTTCTATTGAGGGAGTGGGTGGTAAATACAACAAAAGCTTCAAGCAATGTGGTCCCCCCCCCCTTTTTAAAATCTTCTTTGTGCAGTTGAAAAATTTAATTGAATACACTCACTGGTGTTACAAATGAATCTACTTTGGCCAGAAACTGCTTGGAGGGTAAAGCTTGGAGGGTCAACCACCCTCCTCTCAAACTTGCCTGGTGAGTTGTCTTCTGGAGGAGGGGGAGAGGGGCTGGATTATCAGACACTGATGATGTTGACAGAAAGTCCTACTTTCCTCAGATCAGTTGCTCAGAAGCTTCTAGATGAGTGGGGAACACCACTGTGAGGAAGCAGGTTTTGTTGTTTGGGACTAGAAAAATGCAAGCTAGAATGAATGTTTGCCTGCATACCTGCCTTTTAAAAAGCTTGAGAGGAAATTAGTATATGATTTTTTTCCCCATTTTTTTTTGTTAGCACATGTTTGTAGTATACAATGTTTACTTTCCTTGTAGGGCGTTGGTACATATACATAAGACTTCTTAACTCCTTTTTGCTTCAACCTCTTTCCTTTTCCTTCTCTCCCTCCCCTCTTCATGTCTCTCTTGATTCCTTTCCTTTTTTCTGTGCAGGTTTTGCACAAATTTGCAATGATGCTTACATTCCTTATGTGAAGTTGGTACATGTATATAACTCATCTTAATTCTTTCTTCATCCCATTTCCATTTCCTTCTTCACCTTCCCTTCATCTCTTGATCCCCTTTCACTTTGAGGAAGAGCTGCCTTCTACTTCTATTATCTATCTTTTAGTTTGATATTTATTTATAATTCGGTTTTCTCATATAAGAGGAACCATGTGCTATTTAAACTTGTGTGTCTGATTTATTTCATTTAATATTATGGTGTCCAGGCACATCTATTTTCCTACAAATGATTCAGGTTTGTTTTTCTTTCTGGCAGAGTAGCACTCCAAATTGTGTGTAAATATCACATTTCTTATATCCATTTATCTGTTGATGAGCATAAAGGCATGTTCCAAGATTTAGCTATTATGAATGATACAACTGTAAACATAGATGTACATATATCACTGTAATGTGATGTCTTTAACTCTTTCAGGAAGATAGCTAGAAAGGGAACAACTGGGTCAAATGGAATTTCTAGTTTTGATTTTTTGAGTGCTCTCCGTACTGATTTCCAAAGTAGTACTAGTTTTTATTCCTACCACCAGTGTAGAAGGGTTCTCCCCCTCTGAAGCCTTACCAGCATTTGTTATTATTTGATTTCTTGATAGATGGCCATTCTTTTTGGGGTAAGGTGGAATCTCAATGTTATTTTAATTTGTATCTCTCTGATGGTCAGCAATGTTTTTTGCTTGTTTGTTTGTTTATTTATTTGTCTTTTTGAGACAGGGTTTCACTATGTGGTTCAGGCTGACCTAGAATTTATGTTGTAGCCCAAACTGACCTCAGACTTGAAGGAGTCCTCCTTCCTCACCCTTTTGAGTGCTGGAGTTACAGGTGTTTGCCACCAGATCCAGCCAAAAAAGAAAACAACCAAACAAAACAGAACAATACAGAATTCCAAAGGCAAAAAATACAAGAACAACAAAAATAACAGCAGAACAAAAACAAAAACACTAAGAAATCGCCACTTGATAAGTTACATACTGTCATCCTTGGAAATAGTTGTTCAAGTTACAAAATTAAAGCACAAAGCAGACATTCAAACAGTGAGACTGTTAACAGTTCTGCTCAACAATATAACAAAAACACTAATATGGTCATCTATATTACACACTTAAACATACATGCAGTTATATCCTTTAGAGCACTTTCTTTTCCCCTCTTTTTTTTAATATATATATTTTTCAATTGTATTTTAAGGGGGGTACAATTAAACACAACAAAACAGAACGGGACATAAGAAAGCATAAATTTCAAAGCTAGACAATCAGAGATCTTTACTATCTGTCATATTGTCTCTTGTTTTCTTCCAAATGGTTGTCCATATCTTTGCATATGGGGAGCTCATATTAAATAACATAGCCAATCTTTTCACAAGATGTGTCGTTCACTGGCTCCTACTTGGTAAGGAGGGGGCACGGGACAGGGGATAGGATGACATGAGATGTCTGATTTTCAGCCCGCACGCTGGCAGGATCACAGCTGCCCCCCAGAGAGGGGAAGAGTTCCTTGTTCTTCTGGCATCCGGAGTCAACCGCACGGTGCAGGTCCTGATGTGCCAGGGTCTCTCTCCTTCGGGCTGCCAAAAGTCTGCCACACTCTCATCCATCCCCCAGAGAGGGGAGGAGCTCCTTATTCTCCTGGCACCCTGAGTCAACTGCATGGTGCAGGTCCTGAGGCGCCAGGGTCTCTCCCCTGCAGGCCCCCTAAAGTGCGCCATACTCACCTGCTATTTCTTTCTGATGAATTGACCATTCCATTTCCAAAGTTCTGAAATGGCCAACAGACCACAGAAAGAATTCTCTTTAGGCTCCTGTTTGAAACCAGAAGCCACAGCAATCTGCTGGCCTTGATTCAGGGCCAGTCTAGTCATTTCATTTGCCTATTTTTTGATTGAGTCTTTTATTTGGGGATTCTACTTTTTTTATTTCATTATGTATTCTAGGTATTAGTCCTCAATCTGAGAAATAGCTGGCAAAAAATTGCCAATTCCTTACATTGTCTTTTCACTGTTGGTTGTATCTTTTGCTCTGCAAAAGCTTTTTAATTTGGTATTGTCCTATTTGTTGATTCTTCATACCATTTCCTATGCAATCAGGGTTCTGTTCAGAAAGTCCTTGCCTATGCCTATCACTTCGAGAGTTTTATCTATTTTGTTTTCCAGGAGGTTGTGTTTCTGTTTTATTTTTTTAAATTTTATTTTATTTAAAAAAGGGGTAAAACTAAACATAACAAAACTGGACAAAGCAGATCAGAAGATAACAATGTAAGTGACGCAGATTTCAAAACAAGACAACAGGAGATCTACAGTGGCTACCATACTGTCTCTTGTTTTCTTCTGAAGGATTGTCTATATCTTCACACACAATGAATTCATATAAAACAAAATAGTATAAAACTGATCAGAACAGGGTAATGAAGGCATTATAGGCCTTCAAAATGAGACAATAGGATAAATCAACAATGGCTGCCATGATGTCTCTTGTTCTCTTCAAAATAGCTGTCCATATCTTCATGTATGTTGAAATTGAACAATGGAAAACAAACTAAAACCATTCTGAACAAAGAATAGAAGCATTACTAGATTTCATAGCACGAAGATACAGAATTAGTGATGGATACCATAATGTGTTTTTCTTCAAAATAGCTATTCATTTCATCACACATAATATAATCAATTCTCATAAAATGTTTAGGAGAAGTTTTAGGTGTGTAAGCCTCTACATGGATGCCTATCCTTTCTGCATTAGAGCAAAAAACAAAACAAAACAAAATGGATTACTAGAAAAATAAGAAACAAAAAAGACAAATGAATAACAATAGCAAAGAGCCCAAAACAATAATGATACAGGCCTTCAAAACACAGTGGTAGGAACAGAAAGGTTGATATTTTACAGTGATCTTCAAGAGTTCCTCAGGTCACCTGACAGAAACATACAAAACTGTTCCAATCCTATGAATATTAACTGCTTTGTTCTACAAACTTATAGAATTTGTAGCACAATCATCTTAGCTATCCTACGTGTGTTTATACAAATTTAGATATTTTTCTTTTCCCTTCCTTTTTCTTTTTCCTGATTTACCCTGAGATATTATTTTTTCCCCTTTGAGAAGATACTTACCCTTTTACTGTATTTATTGAGGATTTTATATCTTATGTATTCTTACCATTTCTTACATTAGGGAACAATACGGTCTTTACTCATGTGAGTTTGATTCATTTCACTTATGAGTATGTTCTCAAGTTGTACCCACTTACTTATTAATATCTCAATGTGATCATTCTTTATAGCTGAGTAGTACTCCATTGTATAAAAGTACCATGTTTTTTATTCATTCCTCAGTTGATAGGATTTTAGGTTGTTTCCAAGATCTGGCTATTGTGCTGCTATAAACATGGGTGTACATATATGACTGTGATATGATGCTTTCAATTCTTCTGGGAATATGCCCAGAAGTGGAATAGCTGGGTCAAATGGGACTTCCAGTCCCAGATTTTTGAGAAATCTCCAGGCTGACCTCCACAGTGGTTGCACCAGTCTACACTCCCACCAACAGTGCAGAAGAGTTCCTTTTTCCTCACAGCCTCTCCAGCACTTGTTGTTGGTAGTTTTCTTTATCCTGGTCATTCATTTTGGAGTGAGATGGAATCTCAGTGTGGTTTTAATTTGCATTTCTCTAATGACTAATGATGATGAACATTCTTTCATGTATTTATTTGCCATTTATATTTCTTCATCTGAGAACTGTGTATTCATCTCGGATTCCCATTTTTTGATTGGTTCTTTGATTTTCGAGGGTCTGATTTTTTTTTTAATTCTTTGTAAGTTCTAGACAGAAGTCCTTTGTCTGAGGGACAGTTTAACTAAGTTTTTTTTTTTTGCCAACTTGTGGATTTTCTTTTCACTATGCTGGAGATTTCTTTCGACATGCAGAAACTTTAATGAGACATGATCCCAGTTATTGATTCTGGGAAGTATTTTCTGTGCAGTTTGATTTTTGTTCATGAATTCTCTACCTACCCCTATATCTTCAAGATTTTTACCTACTTTGTCTTCCAACAGATTCAGTGTTTCTGTTTTAATATTTAGATCTTTGGTCCATGTAGATTTTAATTTAGTACATGGTGGTAGACATGGGTCTAGTTTTAGTTTTCAGCATATGGATAGTCAATATTTCCAGCACCATTTATTGAAGAGACTATCGTTCTTCCAGTTAACATGTTTTTTCCCTTTATCAAAGATAAGGTGGTTGAGTGTGTTTGTAGTTTGTTTGTATCTTCCAGTCTATTCCATTGATCTTCAGATCTGTTTTTATTCCAATACCATGTTGATTTTATTACAGTAGCTTTGTAGTATAACTTCCAGTCAGGAGTTGTGATGCTTCCTGCCTTGCCTTTGCTGCTTAGAATTGCCTTTGATATTCTAGGTCTCTTCTGGTTCCAGATGAATTTTAGGAGTGATTTTTCTAGATCTATAAGGCATGTTAGTGGTATTTTCATTTGGATTGCATTGAATCTGTATAGTAATTTTGGGAGAATGGCCATTTTCACAATATTTATTCTTCCTGTCCATGAACAAGGAATGCCTTTCCATTTTCTGAGGTCCTCTTCAGTTTCTTTTTTCAGGGTATTATAGTTTTCCCTGTACAGCTCTTTTACTTCTTTCGTTAGATTAATTCTTAAGTATTTCATTTTTTTGGATGCTAGTGTGAAGGGTGTGGCTTCTTTTATTTCTCTCTCAGTGCTTTTGTTGTTAGTGTATAGAAATGCTATTGATTTTTGTATCCAGCTACAATGCTGAATTTATTTATTACATCTAAGAGTCTTTCAATGGAGTTTTGGGGGTCTTTTATGTAAAGTATCATGTCATCTGCAAATAATGATAATTTCACTTCCTATTTTCCTATCTTTCCTAATTTCACTTCCTATTTTCCTATCTTTCCTATCCTATCTCTCTGCTCTGGCTAGTATTTCCAGTACTATGTTGCATAGGAGAGGTAATAAGGGACAGCCTTGTCTTGTGCCTGATTTTAAGGTAAAGGCTTTCAGTTTTTGGCCATTTAATATGATGCTGGCTGTTGGTTTGCCATAGATGGCCTTTATCATATTGAGGTAAAGGCCATCTATTCCAATTCTCTGTAAGGTTCTTACCATGAATGAGTGTGGACCTTATCAAAAGCTTTTTCTGCATCTATAGAGATGATCATGTGGTTCTCACTTTTGGCTCTGTTGATATGATGGATTACATTTAATGATTTACATATGTTGAACCATCCCTGCATTCCTGGGATGAATCCCACTTGGTCGTGGTGTATAATCTTCTTGATGATTTGCTGCATTCTGTTTGCCAATATTTTATTGAGAAGTTTTGCATCTATGTTCACTAGGGAGTTTGGCCTATAGTTTTCTTTTTTAGTTGGTTCTTTCTCAGGTTTTGGTATTAGAGTAATATTTGCTTCCAGGAATGACTTAGGAAGAATTGCTTCCCTTTCAATTTCATTGAAGAGTTTGAGGAGTGTCAGAATTAGGTCTTCTTTGTATTTCTTCTAGAATTCCGCAGTGAATCTGTCTGGGCCTGGGCTCTTATTTTTTGGTAAGGACTTAATTACATTTTCAATTTCATTAATAAAAATTGGGTTATTCAGCAGTTTTACATCTTCCTGACCCAGCTTTGGTAGTTCATATGTTTCTAGAAATCTCTCCATTTCTTCTGTGTTATTGAACCTATGAGAGTAGAGGTTTTTGAAATAGGTGTTGATGATCTTCTTTATTTCCAGAGTCTGTGGTAAGTTCACCTTTTTCATTCCTTATTGCATGAATTTGAGTTTTTTTTTCCTTTTTTAAATAAGGTTGGCCAGGGGCTTATCAATTTTATTTATTCTTTCAAAGAACCAACTCTTTGATTCATTGATTCTTTGTATTGTTTTCTTAGTCTCTATTGCATTAATTTCTGCTCTGATCTTTATAATTTCCTCCCTTCTTTTGGCTTTGGGTTTGCCTTGCTCTTCTTTTTCTAGATGTTTGAGGTATAGCATCAGGTTGTTTATTTGTGTTCGTTCTGTCTTCCTGATGTGGGAACTCAGTACATTAAATTTTCCTCTGAGGACTGCTTTCATTGCATCCCACAAAATCTGGTAAGTTGTGTTTGTATTTTCATTTGCTTGTAGATATTGTTTAATTTCTTCTTTAATTTCCTCCATGACCCACTGATTGCTCAAAAGCGTATTACTCAGTTTCCGTGTGTTTGTGAGGTTTTTGCAGTTGCTTTTATCGTTAATTTCTAGTTTGATGGCACTATGATCTGATAGCATGCATGGGATAATTTCAATTCTTTTGCATTTACTTAAATATGTTCTGTGGGCTAGTATATGGTCTATTTTAGAGAATGTCCCATGTACTGCTGAGAAGAATGTGTATTCTGATGTTGAGTGGAACACTCTGTATATGTCCACCAAGTCCGTTTGTTCACAGGTGATTCAGTTCTGTTATTTCTGTGCTGACTATCTGTCCAGTTGATCTGTCCCTTTGTGTCAATGGTGTGTTAAGGTCTCCCATTATAATTGTGTTATGGCTTATTTGATTTTTCATTTCTATTAATATTTGTTTTGTATAGCTGGATGGTCCCAAATTTGGTGCCTATACATTTAAATTTGTTGTTTTTTTCCTCTTCAAGTTTTCTTCTAACTAGTATGTAGTGACCTTCTTTATCTTTTTTGATCATTGTTAGTTTGAAGTTCACGTTGTCTGCAAACAGAATGGCTAACTCTGCTTTTTTTTTTGGGGGGGGTGGTTCCTGTTGCATGGAGTATTGTTTTCTATCCTTTGACTTTCAGTCTATGAGTTTTCTTTTAGGTTAGATGGGTTTCTTGTATATAGCATATGATTGGATGTTGTTTCTTGATCCATGCTGCTAGTCTGTTTCTTTGAATTGGTGTATTGACCATTATATTAATGGCTATAACTGAAATATACTGGTTTATTTTTGACATGTTATCTTTCTGCTGTTGATTCTTATCCTTTCCATTCTGTTTAATTGTTTGCCTTGCTTAGTGGTTTTTTTCCTATGTCTATCTAGGATATCTTTCAGTATTCTTTGCAGGGTTGATTTGGTGGTCATCAAGTTTTTCAGCTGTTCTTTGTTGTGGAAGTATTTTATTTCTCCATCAATTTTGAAGAATTGTTTTGCAGGGTACATCAGTCTGTGTTGAAAGTCATTTTCCTTTAGGATCTGAAATACTTTACTACATGCTCTTCTTGACTTCATTGTTTGTGTTGAGAAGTCTGCTATGATTCTAATAGGCTTTCTTTTATAGGTGATCTGCCTCTTCTCTCTAACAGCTTTTAATATTCTGTTCTTATATTGAATTTCTGGGATGTTGATTATTGTATATCTGGATGTAATTTTATTTTGGTTATGGCTATCTGGAATTCTACATGCATCACTGATCTGTGTGTCAGTTTCCATTTTCATGTTTGGGAAATTTGCAGCTATTACTTCTTTAAATAGCCTCTTGATATCATTTGTGTTGCCACCTTCTTTTTTGTTTATATCTATCAACCTTATATTGTTTTTCTTTACATCATCTTGCAGCTGTTGAATTGTTATTTCCTCATTCCTTGTTATTTTTAAAACGTCTTTCCTTTCCTGTTCACTACCTGCAATCTTGTCTTTGAGGTCTGGAAGTCTATCTTTACTTTCATTGAGGCACTTTTGCCAACTTTCAATGGAATTTTTGATTTCTTGTATATCTCTTTGAATCTGTTTCATGCATTCTGTTTGTTTCTTATATTGTTCATTCAAGGTTTCCTTATTTTTGCATTGTTCCTCTAATTTTTTACTATGTCTTCTTTAGATTTGTTCAGCATTTCTTTCATTACATTTATCATTTCTTCTTTTTCCTGATCTGAGTTCTTCTTTTTTTTTTT